>JBBYHO010000013.1:1625518-1639819 GCA_038382025.1 Adansonia gregorii
AAAGGAAATATCCAAATTCCATATGTAAACATTTAGATTGAGAAGAATCTTATCGCACTACAGGCGACACCGGACAGCAAAAGCATCCAAAACTTGCATGTTACCGTATCAGCAAGATATAACATGCAAATAGGCAGCGTGGATATCAGACCCTGCCAAAGATTGACGTCAGCAGCAGGCGTGAACTTCAGCTTCCACACATCAGTTAGGTATAGCATCATCAGCCATACGGCATAGGCATTAAACAAATTCGCGCAACTAAGAGCTTTAATACCATGCATTAAACGAGACAAAAGGAAATACACATTAATCAGCAGCAGTCACAACAGTTTTGTGCCGAAGTTTAGCAAATATGGAAGCTAAAAATAACTGTTTAAAGATAACATGACATATATATTAGAGTAACTTGAAGATAGGCCGATGAAACAGACATAGTTTGTAATAACATGTCCCATGCAATGCAAAAAATGCTACAATCATAGACGGAGACGGGATCGAATGAAAAGAAAGAAGAAATAAAGAAATAAAAACTAGTGATTACCAAATATTGCTAAGATTGCAAAAGCCATTTCTGTTCTCAAGCAACATCAATAGCAGTGCAGTGCATTATAAAGAATACAGCAAGGGAAATAAACGAAAAAAAAAAAAAAGAAAAGGGAGAGTTGCGAAAGCGAAAACCGTGTTTGGTTGTATGTCTTCTTATCTTCGTCCTCCCCAGCACCCTTCCTGCTCCCCATCTCCTTCCAAAGAGGGGAAAAAAAAAGAAGAAAAAAAGAAAAATGATAAATGATAAACGACGAGAAGCTGAGCTGAGAAAGCGAAAACCGCGTTTAGCCGCAATTAGCAGCCATGCTTATAAAAACCTGAAATACAGATTAATGACCTGACGACATTAAAGATGTTCGAAAGTCGACGTATAGGCTGGTAAGATACTAAAATATTATGGTAGTACGTTTTTTAGCCAGGGAATTCTTCGGTCATGCTTGCTGAACCAGCTGGAATATCAGAGAAGTTGGGGAAATTTCAAAGGCCTTACTCTTAGGAATGATAAGAACGAGGATCCGATTGCTTTGTAATCCACGTCCATTCACTTCTCTTGTTCCTTTTCTTTATTGATCGATCCCATTTTTTATTTTGTGGGGATAGTTATAATACTGTTTTTAATAAGGTAGAACAATAGTGTATCGTCCTGACCCTACTTTCTTAGAAATGAATCCAGTTAAATCGTGGCCCTCCGTTAAAGAGGCTTACCTATTGGGCTTTAATGACCCACGAAAAGTTCTATGAAATGTTCATTTTTTTCGTTGTTGGAGCGCTGCGTCACCGCCATAGCCTTCATTCTTTTAACGTTTTTGGGGATAATTTTTAGAGCTTCAACTCCATGAAAAAAGATGGTAGCTGGAAAGAATAAAAAATGGCATAAACAAAACAGAACATTTGACAGGTCTCTGGACTTTGAATGGGCAGTCTCAATCACAGTGAATATACCTCAATTGCTCTCTGCAACACTTCCAGTTAGGAGCATATGAAATGACAAAATTTTGAGCCTAAGCTTGAGCCTGAGGGTCCCCCTCAGTCCATCTGTGCAAAGAAAATTGCTCTCCTTTCTCATTTATGTAATTTTACTGCACTCATTTTTTTTAATTGGATGAATGGAGGCTGAATCCAGTTCACTTTTAGGTGTCTCACATTGGCAACTGGTCCATAAGCTTTTCTCCAAGGATGTCTAGAGCCTAATGGGGAAGCAGTTGGATTTGTAGATTAAAATGTGGACCCTTATTTTCTTTTTGGCCAAGTTTTAGTTAATGTACACGTATTTATATTTAAATACGTATTAAAATAAATATTTAAAAAAATAAAAAATTAAATAACCTAGCCGAAAATAAATTAAAACCCAAAATAAAAAATAAAAAATTCTTTTGATTTTCGTTTGGCTAACAGGAACTCAGAAAATAAATGCTGCTCAGTAACAATATATCAGAGTTTTACTAAGCAATACAATAAATGTTGTGGGGATGCCTGACAGGGTGGGTGACACAAGAGTGCCAGATTTGGAGCAAACGCAGAAGCAAGTTCAATTCTCTTTCTGTCATAGCCACAAGCATTATCATTTATCGTGAATAAAAGAAACAACGCGAAAACACCCAGAAGTCCAAGTTGATATGCGAGGCTGGGATGTAAGCAATCCAGCTGGTTTGTTCACGGAAGGAAGATGGGGATTGGTCGTTGGCCTCCTTTTCCAGGATGGACCACTCAAATTCAAAGCGGTTGAATGACATTTCTAATAATTATTTGTCACGGTTATGGTGGATTTTAGTTGTTTCATGACCCGTTTATGTTCTTTACTGCTTCGAAGTAAGCCAGATCCGGATGATTGTAGCCTTGTTCACTGTCAACCAACTCCTAGAAATAGAATTCATTAGTGGTGGCCATAATTATATTGCTTATTTTCTTAAATTCGATGGAAGAACTTTAGAGAACTTTCGAAAAAATGGGAAGATTTCAAAAAATTTGCCGACAATGTGCTAATTTTGGAGACATTAATGGTCTAGTTTGGTCTAAGACTCTATGCTAGGTCAAGAAACAGAGGTAGATAACTAGCCAGCTGCATATCCTGCAATTTCATCAAATTGTTGGCCATTATTCCTTGGTCCTTAAGGTGGCATTAAGTTTGCAAAATTGTCATGTAAATTAGGTTGTTCTTCAAGCATCTCACCCCTACAAAAAAAAGGAAAAGAAATGTGAAAATTCCATTTAGAATTATATCATTTCGCTTGCTAACGAGGCAGCTTGCAGCCATGCATTAATATCCTTTTAACTTCCTTTAGTTACCAATGAGAGAAAAAAGATAATGTTTTTTTTTTAATATAACTGTTCATATTTAACTTGATGATTATTACTGATTAATTTGTTGGTATGATTCAATTTCTTTTGTTCGAGATTTTGCTTGAAATTGAAACAACAACAACAGAATCATATGACTCGAAATCAATGCCGCATTAGTCGCCCTTAGGGGGCCACAAAGCAAGGCAGTTATCACTATCATCAATTCATCATATGGCCAGCACCACCACTGTCAGAAAAAAAAATGGTGATATCCATGAAGAATGAAGATGCAGAAAGGGTAGAAGAAACCAGGTCATTGTTGGGCCCTTGCTTTAAGAAATTAAACATTTGTATGTATCAAAATAGAAGCAAAATATACATGGTTGTTATTTTTTATAATTAGCATAATAAGATGAAGTTTTTAACATAATGGAAAACAATAGAGAAATTAATGTAAAATTAATTTGCTTCTGAATTCTGATCCATTCTCCTTAAGCCTTTTCCTTTTCCTGGTGTTTTTCCTTCTTGGATGGAACACGACCGTCTGTTCCTGCAAGCACAGTATACTTGTCTTTCCTAGTCAAGTTAGTGCACTCGAACCCCAATGCCCCTGCCATAACCCTTTGTATGTAGTTCGCAACTTCAATGGCTGATTTTCCACCTCTACAAGTGAGCTCTCTAGGCAGCTGGTTCAAGAAGGTGATCTCATAAGTTGGCATTGGATTCATGAAAACGAAGTAAGGATCCAACACCTTGTGTCCCCGAACTGTTGTTCCGTGAAAAACTGTTTGTTTTGCGTTGATTGCGACCGGCACAATTCTGTCTGTGAGTTCAGCAAACATTGCGCTGAATCTCAGCAGAAATGGTTCCCGGCAGGTTGTCCCTTCGGGACATATTACCAAGTCACCTTCTTCGAGAAGGCGCTTGATATTAGCTGCATCTTTCTCTCGTTCCCTTGATAATGCAACGGTTCTAATGGGGGAAATAATTTCTGAGAATTTGCTAATACTATAAGTAACACAACTGATTTTTCTGCCTAAGGCAACCGCTGTCACAACTGGATCTAGGACTGTTCTATGATTACAAACAAAGAGGACTCCACTTTGGCCTTTCTTAGGCGGCGGTGGAGGGGTACCCTTAACGACCAGTTTGATTCCTAGGAGCATGTAATTGTATCGAGCAATTCGTTCTGGCAAAGGGATGTTGAGATAGACCCTCAATAAGGAAAGGATGAAGCCAATAGGAAGCCATAGGAAGGTCAAGAGGGCAGCCAAGGGGGTAGGTCTTTGGACTAACCGTCCTTCATGAAATATGACAGGGCTTAGAAGCTTCTTTCTTGGTAATGGATCGCATTTGGTTCTTGGCACCATGAATCCTTCCTGCACATACAACCAAAAAAAGGAAAAATCAACTTTGCCACTCAATAACAAATTAAGAGTTATATATAAAACGTACATTTCTTTGGTTGGAAAAACTTGTAAAACTAGCATCATGTGTATGGTTAGTTTGTTTTATAACAACAATTAGAGTCGGAACTATATTCATGGCCACATACTAACCAAATTTCTGAAAAACAAATAAAATGGAAGATTACATATTGAAAATCACGAGGATGGTGCTGCTGGAACGAATCGTCAGAAAAGTTTTAACAAGAGGGAAAATATCAAAGATTAGAAAGAAACTAGAGTGACATAAAAAGAGTGGGTAGTACATGAAAATGTTGTATTGAGGCCCCAAAAAGAATATGAAATTTAATTGCAGCTTGTAGTTAATAAACTTTTCACGAGTGAGTGGTACAAGAAAATTAAAGATATAAGAACTACAAGTGGGGAGCCATGTGGACCGTTGGAATTTAAATTTTCAACTATAAAAGAAGCAGCTGCCCTCCAGAGGCGGCGACAGGCGTAGTGGGGCATTTCAAACAAAACATTATGGATCATAAACGCTCTCAACAACCCTACTGAAAAGACAAAGTTAATTTTCTGTTTTCAGGAATCTGGGTTAGGAACCTATGTTAAGTCAAGAAACAACTTGTAAAGTTTAATTATGACGGTAAAAAAGGAAAATTTGGCAGAAGAAAAGAGAAAAGGAGGTGGGGTCACTTAAAGTGAGACTGAACCTTGCATAATGACATGAAATCATGGTCAGTTTGTCTGTCTCCAAGGCCCAAATCTGGCAAATCTGTGCCAAATTCCTTCAAGATGGCAGCCCTTTTGTGTTCCCCGACGAGAACTCCTGGGTTCATGGTAAACCCAGTTGCCCTCCCTGATTTTGTCACCTCCAGCTCTGTTCCAATAACCTTGTCAGCTCCTAAAAATGTCTTTACAAATGGTTCCACCATGATTCTAGGATTTGCTGTAATAATGTATCTTTTGCCAAAGGAGCTGAAGACTCTCCAGGTCTCTGGATGAACATCGTCAGCATAAAACTTTGGCAAGACAGACCTTGAAACGAGCTCAATGTCTCTCATTTTCAACCCGGCAAAGGAGATGAAAATGAAGGTATTAATGGCTACGGATTCAGATATAAACAAGTACGTAAAATACACAAATGGAACGGATGCTAAGAGAACAAGTGCTCTTATAAGGCTGCCAGCTTCAAGAGCAACAAGCATGAAATAAGGGAAAGCACTTCGTGACACAAGAAGGGTTCCATCTAAATCTGCAGCCACCGTCTGCTTTGATCTTCCCTCGTTGCTACATTTCGAAATAGGTTGGAAAAAACGGTGAGCCCCCATGACCATGGAAGAGAGGCAGAGGGAGAGTTTAATTTTTCGAAAGTTAAAAAGGGAACCTCAACTAGCAGGAGCAAGCAAAAACCTTATGTAACTTATGATAAGAGAGAGAAGAGGGTAGCTTAAGGCGTTGAGATAAGAAACATGGCAATTGGCAATGACATTGTTGAAGCTATTTGTTGGCTTTATGTAGCATGAAAATCTGTGGTCTGGAACTGTGTTATTATGGCTCAAAATTAATATCAAATATTATTATATATAATTAACTTGAATATATTAATTTTTTTAAATTTTATTATGTATTTAAAAAATTATATTTTAATATTTATATTTAAATATCTGTATCGTACATATATTAAAGATAAATATTTTAAATAAATAAGAGACAACATAAATGAAGAGGATAAAGAAAAGCAATAGTTTCTCGTTAAAAGAAATTTATTAATGAATCCAGTGATTTAAGTTTACAAAGACCTTTTTTTATTATTATTATTTTACGTATAAATTAGGGTAGTTGTGAAGAGGGGTCCAAGTAGTTGGAGGTCGATAGCAGCACATACATTTCATTCAATTAGCCTACTTTATAGTTTCCAGACGCCGCCCACGCCGCTTTATTTATATGATTAATACATCATTTGATCTTTTTATGGTTTGATATTTAAAAAATATATATAATTAAGTATTTAAATTTTATATTTGTTACATATATTAATCTCTAATTTAATGATTTTATTATATATTATTTTTATCAATAAAATATATAACATGCGATAATTTATACATAGCGAAAATATTACATTATTTAAACATTTTAAAACATATTCATGCAGCAATATTGGTATCTATAAGTCATCACATATCATATTTTTATTGATTAAAAATGATATGTTATCAAATTATTAAGTAATTGATTAACTTAAGTAATGAAAGTAAAATTTAAATATTTAATTATGAATTTTTTTAAATATCAAATCATAAAAAAAATATAATTCAGATCCATCTTATTAAAAATTAATAAGCTCTTTCTGGCTCAAGTCCAAGTAAAAACTGAAAAGGCCCTTCTTCTTGTGTCAATTAGCTTCAACGAGAAGCAGCTAAAACTGTTCTTGCTTATTGTTTTACATACAGACTAAGACAAGTTTATTAGAACTTACTTTGCTTAAACCAAGTGCAAGTGCTGTCAATCAAGTGACAGCGTAACAGAATAAGGTTGGAAAGTTAGTTCTCTCTTGACGAACTTTTGGTTATGACATTAATTCAGTGGTACATTTATAAAATCTTTATTGATTTACTATGAATTTTAATAACTTAGCATGAGAATTTGTCGAGTGAATAATGACCACCAACTAGCTAGCATGTGGCCTTTAAGTCCAAAAAAAAAAAACTAGCCTTGGGTTGATAGATATATAGTGTAAAAAAAATGAAAAAAAAAAAACTGTAAGAAAAATAGTGGGCGGTTTTTAGTGTAACACATTGAATTGGATAGATCTAAAGGAGAAGAACAGGTTTGATGGAGGTAGCTTAAAGGCTTAATGCTTGCTTCAATTAACGAGCCAGTTGGAAGCACGGTCGGAGATATCCATCACATCAAATGTCATTTTATAATTAAATTTTCGTATATCTCTCATCTGATTATACTTATAAATGATTAATTAAAAAAAAATCTAAACAATGAATTCTTTTATGACTAGACTAGATATACGATTTCCAGAAATAAGAATCAAAAAGAATTCCATCTCTTGTTGTAACACAAGTAGCTAGCATAACATAAATTTATGTTGAACTTGTATACAGTACATGAAATTTGAGGGGTAGATATTGACGTCAGCCAAAACCCAACTTTCCTCTTACTCTCACTTAGCTGATAAGAAAGAGTTCACTTAAAAGAGTTAAACCCACAATTATTAGAGGATAAATTCCAAGAGTCTCTCACTTATTATTAAAAGAAAATTTAAAGCAGGATTTTGTTGTTGAAAGATGAGCAAATTTTTTGGGGCTTTTTCCCGCTTCTTTCAACATTTATTAAGCTGGCTCCCAACTACAACCTCCCAATGATTTATGGAATGCGCCAAAATCACCCAGATCCCATCCAATACTGGGAAAAGGATTAATTAGGTAATTAATTAATTGTATGAAATTTGAGGAAGGTTCTTAGTTAAGCATGGTTAGAAGATTGGAACAATTACAAAATTAATTAATCATGATTTTCTGCCTCTTTATTATACGGTTATAATTGCCCTTTTATAAGAAGATTTAGACCCAAAGAAAAATAAGAGTTTAACTAAGTTTTTTTTTCTTTTTTTAAATATTTCAATAAAAACAAGTAACGATTTTTTTTTGGTTAGTACATATTATTATATATTATATAAATTCCTTTTCTCCAATTATTTTCCTTTTAATTACTTTTTTTATTTAGATTATATACATAAATATAATGATGGGACAGAACCTATATGTTAATTAATTCATGGGTGGGTACAAAATTATATACGTGTACTATAGACCAACAAATCACGGTTACTTAATGTGCTAAAGCAAATATTTTTCATGAATTTATTTTTTAATATATGTCTATGTTAGTTAAAGCAAGCATGTTTTTGCATGTTCTTGTTATTATTTTCTATACCAACTGCGATAAAAAGTATCGTTAAGTCATATTCTGAGCATCAATGAATCTCTAATACTTAGCTGTTATGTCACTGTATTAGAGGCATAGATAAGCATGGACTTACTTAATAAGGGCACATCATGCCTTAGATTGTTGCATTGGATCTTACCTAACTAAACGGCTTTTGTTTGTTTCTCCAATAGCCCTTTTCAATAGATACAATTGATCATAAATCATAGCAAACAGCCGATTATTTGGTTCTAAAATCATTAATTGTTGCAAGTAGTAATTATCATTATCTCTATCTCTATCTAAGTTTAGCTTGTTTTCTTTATCCACATTCATGATAAAAATAATTAAAGTATTCGATTCAAATATTAAAATTGTTTATGAATCAAATCGGATTGAACTTAGATAATAATTTTTTTTTTAATTTATATACATAAAATGTTTGAGTATAATTGTAATTTTGTTTATACTAATAACTTGATAATGTAGGGTGATTTTACGAAAAAGGTGAATTATTTAGATTTTGTTCATCACTGGATTAATTTGCTAATTCCTACGTCCGAATATACTGTAGGACGCTTCCTTTTGATTTTTTCGGTAAACTTGGTTGTTTGTACTGACTTTATAGCCCAAACTTCCCTCCATGCTACCCTTAAAATTGAGCGGGAATCTGGAAGTCGAAAGAATAACCAGAAGAAGACTGAAGGGGCTTATTGTACGAACATTCAGGGGAAACAAATACTGTGATCAAACAAAACCAGGAAAACACCTGGTCAAACTCCTGTATTAGCTACTGGTCAAGAACCACGGCAGAAACCTGGAAAACTTGGGAGCCGTCAGAAGTGTGAAGCTTGTCATCTAATCTTCACCAAAAAGCAACCCCCAATGTGATTTTCCTGGAAACACTCTTTTTTATTCCCTCACAACATAAAAGTGAAAAAGAAATTGTTGACCTATGTTAGTGCACCATTTTGCGAAAAATCTTATCCAATGCGTTGCAGTGTCAAATCAACTATTCGTCACCAGAATAGAAATTATTGAAGAATATTCATTCAAATTGCCGTCATTTAATCGTCATTCAGTCTCACGTTGTTTTGTTTACCGCAATTCCAAGTTGATTTTTTATGCATTGAATGACCAATGCAATGCAAATTCGTGGCTTTTCAAAATTGGTAAGACCAAGATAATCCGTTAGATTTTAGCGGCTGGTTAGCTATTCTGTGCTCACAAATAAACTTTCTAATTTCCCTCTTTTATTGCTGCTTATTTCATAATTTCATATCATATTCAAGGAATTTGCTTTTCTTGAGACAGCACTAAGACAAAATTTCCAATTGACATCGTTCCCAATTATTAAAAACTCTTATCAAACACTAACTTTACGTTTGATTGCCCAACTTAAAAGACAGATTACAAGACATTATTAGTTTGAACTTGGCATACTGTATAATCCCATTCATGCATTCCAAATATAGAAAAATTCCAATTAGAACTAATTGACAAATCAATTGGGAATAACTGAACTAAGGGTGGAGAGGAATGAGAAATGGTTCAGACGATCAGGCCCGCAAAGCAGATGCTCGAAATATGTTAGACAGGCTTGTCTGTGCAGTTGCCAATTGGGCACGATATTAAATTTACTTCTCCAAGGGTGCGTTGTTCATATCAGGTGAACTTCCCCAACCAAATATATGGTATTCCTTCAAATTTGAAACTTGAGTTCACATCAAAATGGGGTTTACTTAATGGTAATGAGTTTTCAGGTTTGGTTTTCAGCCATGGCTTGGCAGAAAATACTGTAATCTGCATCTTGATGCCATACTTCCCGGGGAATCGGAAGAATACTAATTTAAGACAAGCTGCAACGCTTGTAAATGTTGAAGAGGGCCTATCAGCTATTATGGCTATTATCATATCTTATATTTCTGATGCCTATTATTTATGTCGTTTCAAAGTAAGTGCCTACACCACTGCTCTTTGTATCGTCGTAAGTGTACTCCAAAAGTAAAATCCTTTTTGTGGTTGTCAATCCAAAAAAAGAACCCTTTAAAGGGTGGTTGATTGGAACATGAAGGAAGATTAATCATTGCAGGTTAAAGCACACTAAAAAGGAGTGTCACAAATTTCAAGTTAAAAAATGAATAGGAGATATGCAACGGAGAATCCTAAGTATAACACCATACTGCGGAAAAGAGATGGCTAATATACACTGTAAAACAACCTTGGGGAAGCATGCATGAACCATTGTTGTTTAAACTTTAAAGAATGCAAGCACCGAATTCCAATGACATTGTTGAAAAAGCCACTAGGATGTCTAGACTACTGTATAGAGTTAAGATCAATTATATACATTAGGTGTGTCAGTGTCACCGTCATCCTCCCAAAAATCCAGTGACTGCGTCATTTCCAAATGATTGTTTATACTATTAATCAATGCTACCTATATAAGAGTGGCAGACTTTTTTTCTCATCATTTTCTTGTCCTATTTATGTAGTTTTGGTTAGAAGATTTTTTGCGGGTTTATTCATCTGCAAAGAAACTAGCATTTTTCCTGCAGGGATTGCTGTTGCTCGGGTTCTCGACCTGGCTAACTCCTGAAATAGATGTTCGATTATTCTACCCAATGGTGCTACTTATAACAGTAGGCAAAGCGGCAAGAGAACCTCCTTTAAAAGCATTTCTTGCTGATCAGTTAACTGATAGCAAACAGAACCAAGCAATAGATTAGGAACTTGTTAAGGACCGCAAAAATTTTTGGTGGCGTGTTGCTTGTTCTCTAGGCGTCGTAGCTTCCTTTAGTTTATCCATTCGTACTTGGAGATGGACCTTTTTAACTTCATCAGCAATTATGGATGTAGCTTTTCTGTGGTTCTGGGAGTCCCTTACCAACGTTTATAAAGTTTTCAAAGCAGCTGTTTTGAAACGGCAGCCGCCTTACCCGAATACAGCTAACGGTTTCTTCAAAAACGGTAGTGATCAACTAATCTTGCGATCCAATGTTCCATTTTTCAGGTGGAAGGATCCCCTTTGAAGATTGAACTCTCTCTAGCTAGCTTCCCTTACTGGATCATGAAGAGGTTAATTTTCGTGTATGGCAATTTTCAGGTGGCTGGACTAGACTTGTATTGTAGAATCAACCTCTCAAGCGAGATTAGATGAACACGAAATTTCAGGGAGGCTTTGCACAGTTGCACAATTGAAGCAAGTGAAGTGCCTTTTAACTACTGTCCCCATTTGGAGAACCTTTGTTGTTTGTGTTCTGGTAGAAGCAACCGGAAGAACTTTCTTCATGAACAGGCCAACAATTTGGATGGCAACATCGGCAGCCTCTTCATGTCCATGTTATCCTTTTTATTACACTCAAGTCCTTGGTAATACTTGTACAAAGAATTGGTCGTGGTGTAGTTTTTTCTAGTTTCAGCTGCATTGCTGCCTGGCAGGTTGAGGTTCACAGATTGAAATGAATCAATAAAGAAAAATGAGAATCTTCTGGTTGGCTCCTCAGTTCACACTTTTGGGACTCATGGGTGGATTTGTTGAAGAAGGACTCCGAGATTTGTTTTACCACCATGTAGCTGAACCGAGGAAACTTTACGAGTCATCAATCATGGATTGTACTTTGGGTATTGGAAATTTCCTGGCTACATCAGTAGCCGCCTTGATAAGTATTTTCTAACGTTAGCCATACTGACCATTGGGAACCTTTGCCTGTATCGTCTTATGACCCTTGTCACGTATAAATTTTGGCGTGAGGAAGAAGCCCAACTGAAAAATGTGAAATTGAACCTGAATGGTAGTAGCTTGGAAGATGCTCTTACAGATTCAGTGACCGATAATTCAATCTAATAATTTCTTCTACTCAAATAGGCTAATTTGAAGGCAATCCTATATTATTCCTACCATTTCACAGCCTGAATGTGGGTTTATTATAATGAGGACATTAATTATTATCACTAGTCATTGACTTAAATTAAAAACAAAAAAAAACAATCAAAATCCATAGATGTAAATACATGGAATGAGCTATTCATTGATGGAAAATTGAATCACAAGATTCGTCACTCTATCTTTACCAAAGCATTCATAATTGATTATCCGTCTTAAATAAGGGACAATGGAACTCTCGAAGTAAATATGGTCGCTGGATCTTAGCTCAACTCTCAAACTAGAAATTGCCAACCAAGGCCTTTATCATATTTGAGAAGGGTCAGTCAAGAAGGCCCATATCAAAGATCTGAAATCTTAACAGGCTTTCAGGATATACTGGTTAAAAGAAAAACCCCTGGAATTTAGATTGTTACTCAGTCCGACCTTATCGTTATATGTAGCCTAGAACTGAGCCTGGTTAAACACAACACTACTGGGCTTCACTTGTTGGGATTGAGAAACTTGATCAGGTCCAAAAGCCTATTGATTGGATTTAACAAGGCTATCTGTGACCCAGTTCAATTTATTGCCCCAATTAGGATAGTTCATTTAAATGGTCAATTTGTGGTCTAGTTCCAAAATGCAAATCCATTTCATTAAAATTGTCAGTTTAGAGCTAACTTAATTGTCTTGATAATGGAATAATAATAATAATTTCAAAAGGCCCTCAAATTTTATACCACTTTCCTTGAGGCCAATCTGCTGGTAATAACATTAAAACATGCAAATTTTAAGAACACATTTTATTAAAATAATTTGGCCAGCAATCCAGGAATTATGCAAGATGGGTGTGCTGGGAGAATCCACTCCGCAGGTTTTCCTGTCGACTTTGCCAGGAATCTCCTTTCACAAATACAAAATCTTCAATTTAGTTTCCTATGGGTTCCGTGGTGTCTGCCACAAACCATCAAAATCCATTCGTGCAATGAGAGAAAAAGGGGAAAAAAAAAAAAGGGAGGGAAATGATAGTGGAAAAAGAATTGAGGCATAAAAGAAAGCTCAGGCAGAAAGAATGATTAACGTTGACTTGATTATTAATTTTCTCAGCTTAAGGCTTCCATTTGGGCAGACTGGTTAACGTGCACTGCGGCAATTCAAATGTGTAGGCCATGAATGCCACTATTTCTTGTTAGCAAAGGTAAAAGAGGTTGAACCTTCTCAATCAATCACATCCTTCGAAAGAAAAATTTGTTTTTAAAGGTCAATCTAAGTATTTAGAGGTCTTCAAAATATTAATGAAAATTGAAAAATTAAGGTGCTAAAAAACAGGTTTAGGTAAATTCACTTCCTTTGCTGAAACTTACCATACGTAGAAAAAGAAACTCAATACAAACGCTTACCACAAAAGAATATGGGAAAACAAATTCCAATATTCAAAGTCGCATACTATTTGTAGCGAACTTAGAATCAGGTCGGAAATGAGCTGAAAGCAACGTAAAAAGGTAAAAGCAAATTAGGTTTTTCATGTGTAGAAGAGGGAGGAGTCTTTCTCCTTTTGTAATGAGGTTTTCAACTGCTTTATTCCATGCTTATAAAGTTTGAATACTCAATTTCGCTAGAAAACTTGGAAAAGACGAGTCTGGGAAAAAGGTTCCTTTTTTTTTTTCAGTATGTATATATATATATATATATGTATGTATGTAATCGGGCCCACCAAACACTCTGGCTGCCGTTGGCTAATGTGTCTGACGAGCTTTCCTAGCGTGTGGAAGCTCTTGCAGAAACTCTCTTTCTAATAAAAGTTATAATGGAAACAGAGGGTATTCTTACGTCAAAAAG
Organism: Adansonia gregorii; assembly: GCA_038382025.1. Classification (NCBI taxonomy): domain Eukaryota; kingdom Viridiplantae; phylum Streptophyta; class Magnoliopsida; order Malvales; family Malvaceae; genus Adansonia; species Adansonia gregorii. Next base: position 1,639,403 of record JBBYHO010000013.1, read on the forward strand.
ATTCCTACAAATTGGATGGTTCCTATAATGTGAAAGGACAAAACAAATCGTATCCAAACTGATCATTTGATAATCAGTTTGATCGGATTCCATCAAAGGGTCTTCAAATATCCTAGGCTTCCAAGCCAAAGACAATTCTGAAGGATGACTAAGGACTCATTTTCTTCCAGGGCTTTCGGAGTTTATTAAGAGACAAACAGGCTGAGTTAAGTTCTGCATAAAAACATGGCCTGGAAAAGTTTTTAAGTTTCTTCATTTCGAGTTTGTCCGGACACTGTAAATTAAAACTTACCCTATATAAATCAAGCATTAGCAAATTGTGAACAATGTTAAGCCAGGCATCGATTTATGTTCATTAACCTAAACTGGCATTTCATTTGCCAAGCTGACAAGATTATCAGCAATTGTAACAAAGAT
>JBBYHO010000013.1:1649652-1659760 GCA_038382025.1 Adansonia gregorii
AATTAATTTATTATTTTAACCACTTGTAAGCCGTGAGTATATGTACAAGAGAATAGGGATAAAAAGACTATTTAATTTCAAAGATTTTTGACATATTGAGGATAAACTAAGAGAGAAAATAATAAAAAGGAAAGTTCAACAGGGTGTTCATAAAGATATTATAACACAGGCATTTGTTAAGATTTGCAAAATTAAAAAAAAAAGCACTTATTAGTTATTCTTTTAATTTTGTAAAAATTATTAATTTCATGTAAAAAAATTTAAAAATAATTTTAATGATTAAAATGGTTCTCAGTAGTTACCTGTCAACCAAACCCATGCTGAATGAGTTTGTCGAAACAAAATGAAAAAAAAAAAAGGGTGGGGCGGCAAAATTACAGTTTTTAAGAATTGCTCCGAACCTTTTCCTAAAGATCTCAGCACATGTCAGTCTAGGATGTGAAAATTCAAGGGGGAAAAGATGCAACAAGTCACGAGAAATAGCATCCGTTAAACACATTAACGGGAATCTATATCTGATTTTCCCAAGAAAATCATTGACTTGTTGGATTTTTAGGTATCTCAGAGCTGACATTTTCCATGATTTCCTAGAACACCAAGAAAAGCTTCCCCATTTAGTTACATGACACGCAAAAAAATATTACTTATACAGTAGCAGCTCAGCTCAAAGTCCCAAACGCCAATATTAACTTCCAAAGTTTCATCTTCCCGTGCCACGTCCCTCCCTTTCTTTCTCTCTCTTATGCAAATCCTCTGTGTTGAGGAAATATCCATAACAAACCAAAGACAATCAAATGAAATAAAAATAATAAAGGAAAAAAAAAACCCACCGTGAAACTACCCACCTCTATTTTATTTTTAAGTTCATGAACCCAAATCCTTTCCTTCTTCTATATAAACCCTTTTCCCTTTCCCTTCTTCCCTCACTTCCCTATTTCTTTAGTGATTAGCTCAAACAAGGGGAAAAAAAAAAAAAAAGAACCAACGAAAGCCCTTCAAAAATCACCATGCCATCTTCTTCAGCTACTCTTATTTCCAGCTGCATGGTTTTCCCAGACCAAAAATCCAACATCAAAGCTTTAAAGCTCTCAGTCTCAGACATCCCCATGCTTTCCTGTCAGTACATTCAAAAAGGAGTTTTGTTGACGTCTCCCCCTTTTTCCTTCGATGACCTCGTGATTTTCCTCAAACAGTCTCTTTCCTCTGCTCTCTCTCACTTCCCTCCTTTGGCCGGTCGTCTCACGACAGGCTCCGACGGCCATGTGTACATCACGTGCAACGACGCCGGCATAGACTTTCTCGTTGTGAAATCTCCCAAGCTTTCCATCCACGACATCTTGTCTCCTGGAGATGTACCCGATTGTGTCAAAGAGTGTTTCGCTTTCGACAAGACACTTAGTTACTCGGGCCATTTCAAGCCATTAGCTGCGGTTCAAGTGACAGAGTTGGTCGACGGGGTTTTTATTGGGTGCACAGTAAACCACGCTGCGACCGATGGGACTTCGTTCTGGCACTTTTTTAACACCTTCGCGGAGATTACAAAAGGAGCTTCAAAAATATCGAAATCTCCCCATTTTTGCCGCAACACCGTGTTTAATTCTCAAGCAGTGCTTAAATTCCCTCCCGGTGGACCCAAAATTACTTTTTCCGGCGGCGAGCCGTTGAGGGAAAGGATTTTCCATTTTAGCAGAGATGCGATTTTAAAACTTAAATACAGAGCTAATTACAGTTGCTTATTAACTAAACAAACGAACACCGAAGTTTTAGGAAAGCTCTCTAATGACAGTTGGAAATCCGTTAATGGAGAAACTAACGGTAAGGTGAAAAACAGTAATGCTGAGATTTCATCTTTCCAATCGCTCTGTGCTCAGCTTTGGAGGTCGGTGACGCGCGCCAGGAAATTGGAACCGACCAAGACGACGACATTTAGGATGGCAGTGAATTGCCGACACAGGTTGGACCCAAAGCTCGAGCCGTACTACTTTGGGAACGCGATTCAGAGTATTCCAACTTTTGCTGCAGCCGGTGAGCTGCTGGCTAAGGACTTGAGCTGGGCCGCCGATCTGCTTCACAAAAACGTGGTTGCACACAATGATAATACGGTGCGGAGAGGTGTAGCGGATTGGGAAAAGCAGCCAAGGTTATTTCCATTAGGTAACTCGGACGGTGCATCAATCACCATGGGAAGCTCTCCCAGATTTCCAATGTACGATAATGATTTTGGGTGGGGTCGGCCTTTGGCAGTGAGGAGTGGTAGGGCCAACAAGTTTGATGGGAAGATCTCAGCCTTTCCTGGGAGAGAAGGGAATGGGAGCGTTGACTTGGAGGTTGTTTTAGCGCCGGAGACGATGACTGGACTTGAGAACGATGTCGAGATTATGCAGTACGTTTCAGAAATCGTGTGAGGGAGTATACTTTTCTAAGAGGGAAAAAAAAAAATCCCAGGTGGCGATATCATATGGTTGGTGATTGTTAGGCGTTAAACTTGAAACCGAGATCCAAATTAGGGCTGGGGAGCGGGGGATCTTTGGACGGCTGTGATTGCATAAATGTAAATCGCTAGAGCTATAATGGGCTTCGTATATGAAATGAAAACTGTCATTTCCCACGTGATGAAATCAAGTGGAAGGCAAAGTGTGTGCTCTGATATAAAGGTGTGTGTGAATTTTGTAACAGTAATCAAGTTGCCTACCCTATAATTAAGGAAAGAAAATGAGAGATAAAATGGTTTAATTGTTTTAAATGAAGTAACCCAGTTGTCTAAAGAAGAACTTTTTTCTTTTTTCTCTTTTTTTTTTAATCTTAATCGTCAACAATTTAAGCCTATATAAAAGTGTTCTTTAGTGCTACGCCATGCCTTTGGATTGAATTGGACTTGAACGTGCCGATGGCTAGTTTAATCTAAATTATGGCCTAGTATTTTGGGGGTCCATAGGTACCACTTACACTCAAGGCCCCCAATAAATACAACATTCTCAATTTTCAGGCTTGCATCCATTTACTATTTTTTTGGGCCAAAGGGTCCAGTTATGAGTTACCATTTGTACTTATTTCTTAAGCTTTAATTGAAACTTGTCCTAGGAGAATAGCTTAGCTTGTATTAATTATGGGATTTCAATTTTATGACATATTATCTCAATTTAGAACATAAGAAGAAAATATTCTGAAACTATGGTATAAAAATATTTGACTTACGATCAACCTTGGCTGATGGCCAGCTTATGGTAGTTAATAAAGCCTACGAGTTCCAAAAGTGTTCAAAATCCTTTTTTCCGTACAAAGACTTCACTTTGCAACTATCAAATCTCTGAAGCATAAACTTTCACCAGTAAATTTTCAAATTAAAACGGTTTAGCTATGTTGGTTACTTATCTTCCAAACCGTATGTAAACAACTAAGGAAGAAAATTGTTAATGTTAGAAGTTTTAACTCTTTAATTTCTCTTTAAGAGTGATTAACAATAGTTATCAGTAATTTCGAAAATCACTTTTAGATTGTAGTTGTTTGATTTTTTTTATTGTTAACATGTCGTTTAGGTATAGTCTGATTTGATCGTGCATTCTAATAGCAGCACTTCCTAATATATATATATATATTGATTGTAAACATCGCTCCCTAACAACAAAGCTCTTTGGTGATAGCGCTCCTAACGACAACTGAACGACAGCGCTAACAGACGGCTGTTCTCCAATACTCTTAACTAACGCTCTAATGCTGAATTGGCTGCACATACAGTGAAGTCTATTAAAGTACCTCTGAATTGGCATATCATTCTTTGTCTCCCAGAGACTACGAACTAATGGCTATAACATTCTTTGTCTCCCAGAGACTACGAACTAATGGCTAATATCACGTTCAAAGCCGAGTGCCGGGTCCAAACTAAATTAAGGCCCAAGCCACAAATTTTTGACACGGAGCTGAATTCCAACATTTTGATTTGAAATGAAATTATTGGTTTTAAAATGTAGTGTTAATTCCTTGCTCCTCTCACCTAGAGAATTCAATACAGGACCCAAAATTCTGCAGACTGTGATTGGACCATAAAAAATATATCTATATACAATCTGCAATGCTCAAGAGGCTAGGCCCAATCCTTGATCATAATTTTCTTTTATTAAAAAAATATATAATTCTTTTATTTTACATTAGCTCTTTAGATTAGGTAAGATAGTGACTCAACCAGATTTTGCAATCCAATTTTATGAGCCAGAAATCTAGTTCGAGAAAGCGTCCATCCAAAGGCTTGGAAATTCTTACTGTACTACTTAATTCGAATGGAGGCTCAGCTTAGCTCTATAATCAGGCATGTAAGATCTCTGAGTGGCTGAGTCTCAGTTTTGGCGCTTTACGTTTCAATGTTACTCTGCATTCAAAAATCAAAAGCATTTTTTTTTTAACATGACTTCTTGATTACTTGACCAGGAGTGCATTCCAATAGAGATGCAGAACTGGGGCGCTGTCAAAGCTCCCAGTCAAAAATATCCCAGCACTGGCAGGCAGCAAAATTCAATAGGAATTTTCTTCTGTCAAAGTGGTAAAGAAAGGGAGGGGGGGAAGGATGGTTGATTACCCTTATATTGACGCCAAATTTGCCCACACTCCCATATTAAAATAGATTCCCTCTTCTTCTTCATGTAGTATCAATAAGCACTCGAAAAATGGCCAACAAAAGAGGGGAAAAAAAAGGCTCTAACAGCACCTCAAAAGCAACGCTGATAAGTAGAGTATCGAGTGCCTGTGTCCTCGTATTCCCTGGCTAGTTATTGCTGCTCCTCTTTTTTTATTGCTGCTAGTTATTCCTAGCTTCAAATTCTTGTATGTATCTAAATGAGTAGAACGAACTTTAGGGTAAGTTGCTTGACCTCAGTTTTTATAACTAGTAGTTTCCTTTTTGTTCCCCCTCTCTATCTATTAAGGAATCTATACTTTAAAATCCAAGTTTACGTTTTAAAAGTTCTATTTATGTGTTTTAACATGCATATACATATATCATAAGAAAATATTAATGCTATGTTTGGTGACATGAATTTAAAAATTAAAATTTAGATTTCATTTATTATATAAATTATGATAATGAAACCCATGCATTATGTATAAAATTAATTAAGTTTCAATATAATTATATATCTAAAAGGTATAAAATCATAATTTTAAAATTCACAAATATCTATAAAAATTTTAAATTTACTACTATTTATGCATATGATAAATCTATAAATTTAAAAAATAATAATAAATATTAAATAATTTATACTATTTTTAAAATTTAAATTTAATTTTTAAAATTCAAATTTTCAAACGTAACCTAACGGTATTTGGAATAATAGAGGCTTTTAAGCCAAAATAATGAATAGATTCAACTAATTGTAAAGAGATATTTCAGTCCGACATTCTTGAATTCGCCCGAAAGAAGTGATCAATATTTGGAATTATGGTCCAATAGTTAAGCGGTGTGAATACTGTTTCAATTGGGCCAATCCCGAAATCAGAATCAATGAATTATGAACCCATTATGATAAAAATTGAAATCTTGTACTTGATGATGAGTTTTGACTTCAATAATTAGTGAAGATAAACAGCAATATTGCACATTCAGATAGGCCAGGTGCGTGGCTTACTTGAAAATTGAAATGCTCCCTTGAAAATGGGGCGTTGGTTGCCCAAAATTGTTTAATAATTTTAGCTCTGCAGTCAGCATCTTTGAAGTTTGAACAAGAATATGCTAACTCAAATTATTCTCCGGCCTGCCAATTACTTATTTCAATGAGAAACCCTATCCCATCCCCATCCCTTGTTTCAGTCCCTTCTGTTTCCTTTTCAGTTTTCACTTTAGTTTACTCATAATAATTCATCAATAAATAACCACCCTCAAACCTTACCAATTTCCTCTTCTTCCTTGTTCACATCACATACCTGTCTTTCTCCATTTCTCAATCTCTCTACCGGGGGGAACCAACAATCTCTTACCAGTGGAACCCTCTTGCAAAGTCTGACATGTTAAGAACAACAAGCAAGCGAGCGTGTTTCAGTCCTGACGTCAATGAAAGGCCAACCATCTTTCTTACGCATGGAGGCAGTGGCAGAACAGGAGGTAACAGACGAAGGGTCGTTGATGGGATTTTCACATTTAGCCTTGTCAAAAGCTCATTGTCGCCGGCAAGATTAATGCTGAGGCGTCTTGGAGCTAAAGTTGCACGAGCTTTGCGTTTTGCATCCATTCCAAGGAATTCTCGTAAGGTTTCTTCTTCTTCCAATCTGCCAAGGTCACGATCACTGGCAGAATCTATTGACCCTCATCATGCTGAAGCTATAGAAGATTGTATCGAACTCTTGAATTCTTCATCTTTGACAAGGTCAGACTCGGTTTCTGCATGTTCCTGCTATAATTGCAGTCCTGGGAAATAAAAAATGTAAACGAAAGGGAAAACAAAATAGGGTTCTATATTAATTCATTGATCATTTAATTTCCAAAAATACATGCAGAAAGCAGTTGCATCTTACATTCAGTTTCCGTTCATTACTTGATTCTGTTGAATCTAGATCATAGACAACTACATTATAATTAACATCTGAAATAGATCCAAGACGTGATTCAGGTTGATTAATTATGCCATTTTCTGATTTGACCAGACAATTGGGTGGTGTTTTAGGATAGAGATCTTGTGAAGAATCATTCGTGACCATACGTCTCTTGGACGTGGACCCTTCTATGCCAGGGCCGTCGTTCAGGGTTGACTGTTGAGCCTGAACAAATGTTCAAAGGAAAAGTCAGTCAAGACTTCAGCTGAATGATCAGCCAAATATCCCACTTGGTTTCTAATTTATTTTAATACTTGAATCTGAAGATTTCTAAATGGCTGCTGAAAGATCATCTTTGTTTTATGAAGTTGATTTTATTATTATTAAAATTATGCATAAATCAATTCAAACCGCTTTAACGAGCTTAACTGATAAAATTTAATTAATTCTATTCGATTAAATCGATTCAAAGATTATGTAAATTTTTTATATCGATTTATTTGATTAATTCGATCGATTATCGGTTAATAAAATTATTAACAGAATTAATCAAATATTTAATATTTAATAATTATATATTTATATATATTAATAACTCAATTAAACTCATTCCCAAACTAAATATACAACCATTAACCCTAGATCCAATAAATCGATTTAACCAAACTAACCAATCAAAATTTAATTGATTCGGTTAATTCAGTTATGATTCAGAATGTCAATCGATTAGGTCAATTCCTCTAGCTAAGTAAGTTAATTCGATTTGAAATTTTTTTTTTGACCGAACCAACCGAACCAACCGAATGCATAACCTTAACTATTATTTTTATTTCGGGCATCCCACGAAGCAATTTATCAATTTTAACTCTACTTTCTGAGGGATTTTGAGATTACAGATTGTTATATTAATGTGAATGATATCCAATCAGCTAGAACCAATATTGCTGCGGATTTAGACACAATCTTGAGGATATCAGACATCCCTTAGTTGCTCTGTTAAAATTGCCACATAGCAATAGATTCACGTGGAATGCAGCCTCAATGGGTAGCTTAGAACTTCGAACTAACAACTTGAATGGTATGTATCACAGGTTCGATGACTAATATGACTAATCAAAATGCAAATAAACCATGACAAAACAAAAAAAACATAGCTGCATTAGCTGTCTCTAAACAAGCGATACAGGTGAAATTCAGCTTCAACTGGCAGCTAGGACGGTTGCTGGCTTTGCATCCTCAGCTTTCTCAAGCTCTTTGTTTAACATCTGAAATCCAAAATTTTCCACTCAAAACACCGTCCACATGTTTCAGCGTGGCATAAATATAACAGGTAAATCGGGAGTTTCTCACCTAGTTATTGATCAAGTTATGGAGAGCAATTACACTTCTGATGAGAGATGACAGATATATAACCAACATCATATCATTTGTTTTCACTGCACAACAAGTGGAGAATGCTGATCAATGAACTTCGAAAGTTAACCCATATCCCTATCTAATCTGAAAGAAATGAACACTTCATCAAATTTTAACACGTGTGAATAATTTTGTTTTACCTGCAAAAGCCTTGATTAATTCATTTATGTTTAGGTTTGGCAGCAAGTTAAACACATCCTGGAGTTTTAACAAGGTAGAACAGAAGGCAGATGTTAACCAAAATAGGTTCATAATTATACAATCGTCCATATTCTGGATATAGGGTATACTCAAGTAATCTCCAAAAGTACAAGCAATGAAATTTACGCAATCAAATATTAAAAACTAAAAGCCCATAACTGCAAATGTTTTTTAAGTTCATTTTCAACTCACAAAATAATTTACCTGTAAATGGTAAAGTATTTCATGATTCAGAGGTAGCTTCTCATCAATAACACGATCTAGGTAAGAACGTATCTCTCGCAACCTTGCATCTAAACCCTTCAAAGCTGTGAGTTTTCCAGTGACCTGTGCATACGACCAAGGCAAACCGTTCACATGACATAATTCCCTTTCTCACTGTTCAAATAAAGTTTCAACTTTCTACGAAAGTAAATGCTTTAATTTTGGAGTTAATTAGAATAGACAAATAAAAAAGAAGAAGACGAAGAAAGAAAGAAACCTCAGTTGCAAGTGTACTAATGGTTGTATCCTTTACATCCCTGAGCAAGTGTTCCACTCCTGTTTATGGGTGAAAAGTGAGTAACATTAGTAACAAATTAATGCTCAAACGACGCAATCAACTAGCATCCTAAGCAGGGGTAATTTACTGAGAAGATAACACCAAATTTCATCTAATGACATACCAATCTCCTCAACTTCATGAACAGAAATTTCAGAAGGAACGTGAATGAAAACCTTTTGGCTCTTTTGAGTAGCATTCCGAAACATTAACAGTATATAAGTTCAAATGCTCACCAAGTAAGAGCAAAAGGTGGCAGCTTCTTCGAAAGATTATTTTCAGTTGTAGTCCCACTTAAAATCCAAAGGAATACCTGTCTGCCTCAACAGTTAAGCCCCTCTCTCCATCCCACAAAAGAAAAAAAATGAAAAAATGATGCATACAAAATTGTTCTTACCTCCTTAACCTCTTCCACATTATAGTAGGCCTTGGTGGGTATCCCTAACTCCTTAGGTTGGACATCAATAATGACCAAGACAGGATCTGGGACATAGCTGCAACACCAAAAGCTCTTCATTAAAAGAATGAACTCTAAAATGAAGTTAAAACTATATAAATAGATTCTTACTTGTGGATTAATCTGTGAATGTCTAGATCATTCTCCCGTAATTTTGGGCCAGTACTATACCAACCAACAACATGCTCTTTGGCTGCAACAGTTATCACACATCCAGAAATAAAAGAATATTACTTCTCACAGCCAACAGAAAAAAGAAGAGAGAATAAATATGCTAAAACTGGCACCATTGTGGACTCTAAGTTAAGAAACTAATTACCATTAATCCTTTTGAACATTGAAAACATTGATTCATGGTAGTTGTGGTCAAGGAACCATAGACTTGGGTCCTTGTCATCTTCCTCAAAAGGTACTGAAAAATCAAAATTCTACCGTTTAGACTGTACACATGATAATAGTAATAACAAAAAATGTTGAATTAAGTGTTACTACAAGTTCAATAATAATAAACCAAAGTAACAACTCATTGAGGATGGTCAAGACATTTCATCAAATACTTCTTAAATTGCACCTACTTCAGCAACACACATTTCTTTGTCTTCATTTCCAGAAATTCAAGCAAAAAAAAAAAGGAAGCATATGGAACCCAACAAATTCAAACTCAACATTCCGAACTAAAAACCCTAAAACCCAAAATTCACTCTCAAAAACCTAAATTAACAAGTATAATTCAACTCAAACGTCAAATCAGTCAGCGACCCAGCAAAAAAAAAGAACATAGGATTTCCCAACACAGCATCATCACAGCCATCAAAATAAATCAGATCTAGAAGGAAATTCCAAGAAATAAAAAAGAGAAAAAAATGAAGGGGAGGGGGACCTGCGTAGCTGTTGGCGACGTCAATGGTGTCTTTGAAGGAGGTTCCAAGGAGGACTCCGACGACGCGCTTGCGCGTGTCTTTAGCGACGCGAGT
>JBBYHO010000013.1:1689077-1710796 GCA_038382025.1 Adansonia gregorii
CTTCTTGGCCTTCTCTGACAGTCACACTCAAATTAAAAGAAGCTGCTTAATTTCAAAGTCGCTTTCTCAAACTGCCAAGTTTTAACCACTGATCTATTTGGATCGGTACAAAAGCAAAAATATTCAACAAATTTTACCATGCAATTTTGCCAATATTGAAGTTGTCGCCAGATGTACGGTTGTAATTCGTGCAATTTTAGCTCACTCCTCTTTCTTCCCCGACGATCCAATGTTTTGGACGAAGAATTTTGTTATTGCAACCCCTTGGTATAATCATAGCAAATATATGCATATTTCGATTCCAGGCGTCTTAGGTCACTTTCGTTTTCTGCAAACTCGAATACAAACTCTCTCATCACAGAGAGTGACTAATTAATTGATGGGAATCGAGATTAAAAGTGAACCGGCATTCGGCACAGAGACCGATAGTAGAGGCCGGGCCTCGATCGGCATGACTTGAGGCACGAAAATTTCTATTTATGTACATACAATGTTCGCAAATAAAAAAAAAAAAAAGAAGAAGCAATTATTAGTCCATCTAATCACGAAACAAAATTTTGTGGACACAAAGTTTTAGTACGTACATCTGGTGGTTGAGATTGCCATTGTCCAGCTTTGCTCTCCGCGTTGTGTCGAGTGGAGGATGTGACCCACTGAAAACCCTGCATTGTTCAAATCACTGATTTTATATTTCTTCAAGCGTAATGCTGCATGCTTTGAATAGACGCACCAATTTCCTCCGAATGCCGCCTTCCCAGGCAGGCCATTGCCAAAACCCATAAATCCCAAATATCCTGCTTGCCATTTGCAATGCACCCTTTATCTTCCCTCTACTGCCCCTAAATCCCAATTGGTTTACAAGTATTTTTCACGTTGACGCTTAGTGTCACCATATTTCTTAAATCTAATTGATTGTGAATTGACAGAGGGAATTGCTTTAAGTATTTTCATCCACAATTAATGCCATACAATTGATCTAACCTTAAGTTGTATATATATTAAATTAATTCTGTTCAAGAATTTTTCGGGAGAAATTAAAGTGGAAAATTTGAAGGATACGCACTCATTGAAAAAAGTGCATCTTTACTAGACTTAAATTATGTACATTGGGACTCTTATAAATGTGGTCTAATTCGTCATGCAAACTATATATAGATATATAAATACTAGTTTATTTTTTTTGGATAAATTATGAATCTTAATTTAGTTTATATAATTCACATAATATTTTTACAAAGCAATATCCAATATTCAGAAATTTTTTATTTTTAAATTATTCTTTTATTTGTATAATATATATATATATATAGATATACGTGCGTATGTTATTATTATTTGTTTGCAATTGTACAAAGTACATCAGACATTTTTTTTCCTATGGAGATGAAGCCTATAATTCAGTGCCCACATATGAAACGTGATTCCATTAATTGCTGAGGGCAGGTCTAGAAACCGATAGACGACTTAACAATTTAGGGAAATTCTCATTAGATATTACACCCTCTCTTTAAAAATTGCAATGACTCAAATAAAGTCATTCATCAATAAAATAAATTACGAACAATCTTTGTTTCCACAATGTCGGTTTCTCAAACCACTCAATTTTCAATTGGCACTTGGCAGTCTAGGCTTGACCATTTATGTACCCTGACCCGCAGTTAATTTTTTTTCTTTTCCCTTTTGTCGAGTGTATTAAGTAGTAGTAATTTCTTATTCTCCTTTGGTAAATATATGACTTTAAATTCATGCAACACGTTGCGACGCTTGGATTGGATTTCTGAGTCAAATTGTTCCAAAAAATAGATGAACTAAATTTGAAACATAATACATAACACAAGAGATATGGAACTTATAACAATGTCGAAAATCAAGAGATGTAATATAAAGTCAAAGTTTTGCAACTCGTTGTTTCATTTTTAACCTTTTGTGATTGATTTTTCACCACAGATTGACAGTAATTTTGTCCCTAAAAAACGTAATAAAGGGTCGATATCATTTTGCATTATGTAGCTAAATTCACTTATAATATATATGTATATATAATTCTTCTTTGTCTGTCATAATTACATAACAATTTCACACTATCAAGCATGAAAGTTACCATGATTTATGTTAGCCACACAATTTTGTCCATTACCCCACCAATTGAAGGCTTCACTTGATCATTTCTTCATTTCATATGCATCTTTTATACATTTCTCAGCCTTTTAACTAAAACCAAGTATGGTTGTAATTTATATACTTTGTACTTAATTTAATTACAATAAAATAAGCTTTTTTAAGTTAGTTTTGCGATATATTCATGAATGTAATTCAATTAAAATTCTAATATAAATATTTATACTTTATATTTTCCCAAAAATTAAATTTTGATCATTCAAACTCAAAATTCAATAATCCAAAAGCAGGCAACAGATCATTTGACCTAGGCAATTAAGACCTTAATACTAGTTGCTGTCTTAAAAGAAGATTAATTTGGGGGGATGAAATCATCATGCGGCAAAGTCCTTTCTAACCCCACCAATATAGGAAAAAAAATCCTAAAGAAATCGATAAAGAATTAAAAAAAACCATGGAGGAAGATATATATACATATATATATATATATGCATATATATATATATATATTAAGGAGGGAATTGAAGGATCCTTACACTTTCACTTTACACATTGTCCACACCATCATTTGACAAATTGCATAAACAAACAAACAAACCCAAGAGAAAACTTTTTGGGAAACTTGCAAACCCACAAGTTTCACCTTTTCCATTCCACTCGATCGATCACCACTTATAATCTTTCAAATCAAAATTTCCCCTTCCTTTGTTCTGGCATTAATAAATTCGTTTTTTTGTTTCCATCATGATTTCGGAGCTTACCATGCTTTTGATTAATACAAAAAACAAAGCAATTTTCAATTTTTTTCTTTTTCTTTCCCTTTGGCAAAATCGTCATGCTGATGCTCGCATACGAAGTAGAATATGGAATTGTTGCAGCAACGAAGTGGAGACTTTTTTTTTGTGTATGTGTGGCGGGGGCATTCACATGGTTGCAATGAGAATTTTGGGACCCTCCCAAAGTTGATCTAGATATGAATTCAACTTTGTCCAACTGGATAATCACGCACTCTCTCCTCTTGCTTCGATGCTCAATCTGCTTCAGATGATTTTCATAGTATCATTATTATAATTATGCTTCTTCTTTGTTTTTTCCCTTTCTTGGTAGGCCCTAAATTCTCATTTTGAAGTAGACTATTCCTTGGTAATGACACAGGTGCCCATGCTTTTCAATTTCCATCGATAATGTATTCTCACTAAATAAGATTTAATTATTAAAGAGATCATAACTTTAAAAATAAAAAAAATTATAAACTTAATTTTTTTAATAGAATCGTTGAATCATAAATATTTCATATATATTTCGTTTTAAAATCTTTTTAAAGTATATGGTCTTGAAAGGCAAACTCGTATTAGCATTCCAATGAAAAACGAAATTAGATTATGCTTTTACTCTGGAATTGAGTGCAAAGTATGTAGGTATAAGTAACTATTTATGAAAGCTTTGATAGTTCATAGAATGACTCTCATAGCAATGGGGAACCAGGACTTGACAGTTTGGTACGAAATAATATAATATGATGGGCCTTCTCTTGCGCTTCGATTTTTTTCTTTGAAGGTCCCATTCTAAGCCCTCAAATCACAGCAAATGGTTCATCTCTTATCCGAATTTTACTTTTTTTTTTTTCATATCTTTTGGTCAATTATCACCAGCTAGTAAATATTCTTTCTTTAATCCGCAAAACTTTTAATTAAAGCTTTGGGTCCTTAAACTGTGCAACCATTTTATACAGTTAATTATCCTATCTAATTTTTTGATTAAATGCTTAATTGATTTGACTATGGCCCCTCCAAATATGAAAATATATATATATATAAATCAAATCAAACCAAAAGCACATCTAATATTTTTCTTTTTGTTTTTCGCTTTTTTTGAGAATTGTTAAGGTTTGACCAAATCATCCGACACTCTCTTGGGTCTAAGCAGAATGCGGAGAACTAGGAAAACTGTGTCTGAAAACTGACAGTTTTCTTTTTTTCTTTTTTCCTATTTAAATTTCTTTAATTAAATTAAATTATAATAGTGGTATTTTATACTTTTATAGGGTTGCAATAATTCAAGTTTGAGATTTATTGGGCTGCAAGAAGCGGGAGATAAGGGAATTATTGAAGATAGGAAAGGGATATACAATTGTGCTGTGGCCTTAGCATATGGTACTTATGTCCCATTTCATTATTCTTCGTGAAACCTAAGTTTGACAATTAATACGTCTGCTTATAATAATTATACTAATTTCTAGGCCTACATTCACCGGAAATTATTTAGGCCATTGAGGCTAGGAGTCTACAACTGTAGCCTACCTAAAATCTAGTTATCTATAGTCAACAATTCATGTTTTCACCGTTATACAATTTAAAAAGAAGGAAAACATTTCTTCATGATGAACAGGTTCACAGGAATTTATGAGTACTCTTTTTGTAATATATATATATAGACAGACAGACAGAGGGGTGATATTAGATAAGAAACGAGGTTATTGAAATTTAAATTTTAAAGTTATTAATATAAAAAATAATTATATAAAATAATTGAATTAAATTTAAAAATAATTTTAGATATATTTTAACAGTACGTGATTAATTATTAAATTATCAATTTTATTAATTAATGCATAAAATCATGCTTATATATTTATATCTATGGATACTTGTTAAATGTGATTAGAAAGTCCATTAATTAGAGATGGATCAACACCAAACTTCTTCCAAAGTCATTTTTACATAATTAAGTTACTTAGGAAGTCGATAAAGAAATGAATACGAAAAAAGAGCTACTCATATCCACTATATTAGGTGTCTTTGAAAAAGCGTAATACTAATATGGACCACAGCAAAAATAGGCCAACGTGTTTCAACTTACAACCATACACGACTGGTACTCCCTGAGGGAGAGGGTTGCCTTCACTGAGTGCCGCTAGCTGGTCCTTCCAAAGTGCTTTTACTCTAGGCTTGAGACTTGATCGTTCAAGTCAATTTAACGTCCACCTTTGAAAACTATTTTTATATATGGGAATATGCCATTGTTGGTTTTAATTTTTCTTGTTAAACGAGTGCATGCAGCAGCGGTTTCCTTCAAAAACAGATGGAGTTGGAGAGAGTTGTTTATTGCATGACAGGGACGTCCTTATAATTTCAATCATTCAAGGACAAATCATTAGTTAATGCTGCAATTTATGCTGTATTAATATAAGAAAGTGATGAGAGAGAGAGCGGTGGAACTTTCTTACAATTAACGTTGGTAACCAGTTAAACTTTCAACAAGCCCTAAGAGGCACATAATCAAAGTCGTCTAATTAATTTTTAGCAATCTCTTAATCGAATTGAAGATGCAGTTAATTTAACTTAGCTGATAAAAATTTGTGTTAAGCTTGCTTGGCTGATATGGGGGCAGATGGGGTGGGAAGATGAAGACATGAACAAAATCTTTCTTTATATTTCGTGCCTCGGGTAAATTAGGCTGCTAAGTGACTAATATTGGCATGATGGGGCAACAGTGAGTCCAACATGGCCATCCATAAAAGTGAAAGGCTAACTGGCTAAGTGAGTTTAGGCATCGACTGACCCCAAAGGGCACTAACCCTAACCCAAAAAGGCAATTTCCGTCTTTGGGTTGATATTCTGTCCCCCACTAAAACCCGAGACCCTTCTACTCGTCTATTTAATTTAAGATTCCATTGTTTACCAAATTTTTTTTAATGAAAAAACAGCATGGTCCTAGCACAAAGTATTGGGGCAAAAGATCCAATAACCATTAGTTCATGATTACATTATCAACTTCCACCAAAGTTTAAGTTCATGTAACCAAGTTCACTAATTCAGCGGTTCGATTAACCTTTATCAGCTTGACATTATAGGATAACTAAAAGGATTAAGGGGGGAAAAAAAAAGACACACCCACCATTGCACATTTCTTTTACCTTTTCTTCTTAATGGAAACAATTGCATTCGCTTTTAACTCGGTTCAAAGTGCATGGGATCGATATGAATGATGGAGTCTAACTTTTGCTCAGCTGCCAGCCAGCAATGCATGTCATTACATTGAAAATTTTACTTTGAACAATTAGGTCAATCAATTTTATAAAAGTTGATCGATATACTTATAACATTTACGATAATCCTAGTTTTTTTTTTTTTTTTTTTTTTTTACATCTATCGATCAATTGGGAGAATATGTTTTCGATAACAAATGTGGGAGATAAAAAGCAAATGGGTGGACCCATGTGAGGGGCATGGATGGAACATGCTCCGAATTTTGTTCCTTTTTGAGAACAGCAAAGCGAGGGTCGTTCAAAGCTATTCACCAATTCATTACTTCTCCCACTAAGCATATGTGATATACCCCCCAATGTTAAAAATCTTATTACTATTTTTTTAATGGTTTGACAAAGAAAAGATAAAAAAAACAAACGGCTGCTTTTGGCACTGGTCATCTATCCCACCTCACTTAACAATTATGTGCATTTTAAAATTTGAAACTGAGTCAACTTGATTATTCAATTCTTATTAAAAGATAGTATCAAGTAAGTTTGAGTTTCAATTTTAATATACATATAATTCATTTATATTTTCAAACTGTAATATTTTTTTATAAAAAAAATTACGCACATTTTACTAAATTTTTGGTCACTTAGCTCAATGAGATGGAAATGGAAAAGGAAAAGGAAAAGATAGACCAAAGTCATGAATGATAAACTTGTGGGGATTTTTTTTTTTTTTTTTCGAAGTGAGCAAGTGGATGATGTGCTGGTTAGCTAACGGGGGCCAAAGGCAGAGCCCTCACCAAGCCGACAAATCCCCGTCTGAACGGGTCCAATGCACGGGAACATCAGTAACATTTCCTCCATTTTACATGGACTCTCCTCCGCCCCTTTACCATGGTGGCTCCACCACCTCCACCACTACCACTACCATTGCCATTTGCCACCGTCATTTCCATCGTCACCACCTTCTTTAATTATTATGGTGGCATAACGTTTTGTGATAGATTAAGTAATTTGTCCTCAACTATAAAATTGTGCGCAACCTATTAAATTTATTTTTTAAAATAATATTTTAATTATTATTAAATTAACATTTATTGACACCTGTTACGAAAATTTTTATATTATAATTTCCTATTTTTCTTGTAAGGAAAGATAACAATCATCACATTTATTCTAACAAAGAGGATTCATACATTTGTTTTTTTTTCTTTTACAATTAACCTCGTTATTAAAAGAAAATTTAAATAAATATAGATTTTATGCATGGATTTTTTTTTATTTAACAACAGAAGAAATCTAAGAATTGCAAGGATTAAGAAAATTAAAAGTTGAATTGTAAAGATAATGAATGGCGGGTCATAATGGGCCACAACCACAATGTTATATGAAAGGGCATGTTTATGCCATGAGTAGACCTCTCCAAGCGCTAAATTATCGATCCGACTCGATAGATCCGATTCTATTATTAAAATAATATTTAAAATTTTTATAATTACTATATTTTTATTGAATTTGATAAAAATAATTTATTAAATAAAATCTATTAACTAAATCCTATAAATATAAAATAATGATCTAAACGAAAAGTTTTTTAAAAAAAATTTATACTGTCTCTATCAGAAGAATTTTTTGACCGTACCTTAAAGAGTGTTAAAAGTCTAAACCTTGCCCAAAAATAAAGATAATAAAACCTTGTATTTTTTTCACAAAAAATGAAAAGAAATGAAAATAAAAGTGGGCCATCATCTTAACTGGTTGGTTGGGTTTGGAGGCCCGTTATGAAAAAAGGAAAAATCTACATCGTATCTTTCTTTCAATGTGGGGACTTGCCGAAGTATTACCACCACACGCCTCATAGGAGGATGCGCAATATATCCCCGTTCCCCTTAAAACTCGTCGTGTTGTTCGAAGTTTTTCTTTGACAGTGAGTTGCACGCATTGGTCGAGATTGAGTGGGAGTTGGGATTCCTTTCCATTGATTGGTGAGGGACAGGGAAGGGGAGTTCGATGAAGTCTCCATGAATTAAAAATTTCAATAGGAAAAATGAATCCAGCGTTAGAAAACCAAAAAGAATGGAATTTAATTGACCCAGATTTGGGTTTGGATCTGAGCTTTTAGGCTTCAACTTAGCCAACAGCGGCACCAAGCATTTATTTCTTTAAAAAAAGAAAAAAACAAATAAATATAACAAAATTTAAGAGCTTTGGAAACAACAAGCTCAGAGGTGGAAAAAAATAATCTTGGCACTAAGCCACCGTTTCATGAATACAAGCAAACACTTGACAGAGTCAGGTAAAAAGAACACAAGTAAAGATTAAAAATTTTTTTTTTGATTAATGTAGAATGTGGATGGATAGAGAGATATCTTAGCCGTTGAAGCTTGCAAAGGCCTATAAAAAGCAAAGGGTGTTTTGGTTCGGTTGAGTCTTCTCTTTGAGATCAGAACAACGTCTCAGTCTTAGATCTCTAATTCTCTCTTCACCCACCAAAGAATCCGAAGCACCCAAGAATCGAATCAGAAGTGGAATACACAGGGAATTTGGGGTTTAGTCACTCTCACTCTTTTCTTTCTTCAAACTCCCCCACCCCCAAGAAAGAAAAAAAAAACTTATCTTTAGCTTCTCACTGTTGGGGGTTGGAGGTAAAAGACAAAAAACCCAATACTGTTTGATGGAATGCTACTGTAGTGTTATTATAAAGTATATAAATATACATCGCAGTTGAATAGGAGACACAAGGGCTTTTGTTCAACAACTGCGAAGACCTTTGAATCGGGAGTTGGGGTGACGGAAGAGTGACATTTTTTTTTTTTTTCCTTCTTTTAAGGTCTCGCCGTCTTTGGGTGCGGCACTGTTTCTTTGTTTTTTTTAAAAAAATTTTCCATCTGAGAAAATTAGTGGCTGCATTAAAGTAAGTAGCTTTTACTGTGGCTAAAGTTTAGTTTTCGTTGACAGCAAAGAGAAGATTTGAGGGAATTATTTCGGGGTTCCACTCATATAAAAGGCTTTCTCCGCCAATTCTTGGAATGGAGAATTCATAAACTCTTACTGCATATATCCAACTTATCTGCCCTGCTAGCTTCTTTGGCTTTTTCTTTTCCTTGTGATATCATATAATACTTTATCAAAGTCTGTTCCTTTCCACTCTTGAGAAGGAGAAAACAAATAAAGGTGATAGATCAACTCAAGCAAAGGACACTAGTTAAAATCGCACTCATTTGGGGTCATCGAAAGATCTCTGCTAGATTTTCTTCAATCTTTTATGCGAAAGAGACAACTCGGAACAAGGTTTGTCGAAAGCAGTAGTCGGGGTTGGGGGGAGTTTCTTTCTCTTTGGTTTTGGTTCGTGGAAAAACTGAAAAACATCTAAACAATCTTTACTTTTTGTTCCAAACTCACTTGACTTTTTCTTTTGTTATTTCTATGGAATGGAAGCTTTAGTTTATCTTTTTTCTAGTTTTGGAAGAAATTGTTGGTGTTTGGATCTGGGGTATTATTGACTTTCGTTTTCTTGGGGTTTCTTTGGTTTGATTATAGTTTTTGTCTCATTAACTGTCTTTTGTATGTTTCAGATCTACCAGGATTTAGACATTGGCTTTAGAGAAAAACCAAGACAATGTTGCCTCAGAAGCAAGCAGAAGAAGCGATAGTCTCCAACTTTAGCGAGACGAATGAAACCAGGGTAGATGAAAAACAAGAAGAAGAAGAAGTGGACCAATCAATTTTTAGCGTTAAGAGCCTCCTCTGGCATGGTGGCTCTGTTTGGGATGCCTGGTTCAGCTGCGCCTCCAATCAAGTACACTCTCCGATCGACATCCATTACCCAATTATATATTCTCAACTCACAGTTCACCTCATCATTTTGTTTTTCTATTAAAGTGACAAAATCTTCTTCTTCCATTTTCGTTACAGGTGGCCCAAGTGCTGCTGACACTGCCCTATTCCTTCTCTCAACTGGGGATGCTGTCAGGAATCCTGCTTCAGGTATTCTATGGATTAATGGGAAGTTGGACTGCATATCTCATCAGTGTGCTCTACATAGAGTATAGAAGCAGGAAAGAGAAAGAGAACGTCAGCTTCAAGAACCATGTCATCCAGGTTTGTATAGCTTGTCATCAAGAAACCTGAAACCCACCACCGGCGCTGACACTTAATGTTCCTCAGCAAACCCTAGAAAAATATATCTCGAACGATTACTGTTGTCCTGCAATCCCATTTAGCGATTTTAACTCTACTAAATAGTTACTATACCACACTGTTTTCCATTTGCAGTGGTTTGAAGTGCTTGATGGGCTGCTGGGTCCATACTGGAAGGCAGTTGGACTCGCCTTCAACTGTACTTTCCTTTTATTCGGATCTGTCATACAACTGATAGCTTGTGCAAGGTTAGTAATCGATTTTCCTCTTGATCGAACAAAAAATTTATGCAGAATCTGAAACTGGATTCATTCTTTTCATTTTTTTTTCTAACCATTGTTCTTACCTTGTACGATAACAGTAATATTTACTACATCAATGACAAATTGGACAAGAGGACATGGACCTATATTTTTGGAGCTTGCTGCGCAACCACAGTTTTCATACCCTCCTTTCACAACTACCGTATTTGGTCTTTTCTAGGCCTTGGGATGACCACCTATACGGCCTGGTACTTGGCCATTGCTGCCCTTGTTCACGGCCAGGTAAAATAAAAAGTTAAAACTAGCAAATCAATAGCCACGATCTTCCTCCACCACATGCAACCTCCGTTTTCAATGCTTTTCTTATCTCTTTACACATGATTTTTTGCTGATCAGGTTGACGGTGTGAAGCACAGCGGTCCAACAAAGTTAGTGCTCTACTTCACCGGAGCCACCAACATTCTCTACACCTTTGGTGGACATGCTGTGACTGTGTAAGCTTTTTGTCTTCAAAACTATGAAGAATAATAATGATTTTACTCTTTCCTTTCTTCTCTCTTTCCCTTTGTTTCCACACGGCTTCTCTTTGCAGCTTTTGCCGGCCATCTTGGGGTTCGAGACCCAGACAAAATCATGCAAACTGCTTTTGTTTACCCGGAAACCAACATTACCATCCCCCTGCCACCCACCCTCCTCCGTTCCATTTCTCTAGGAAAATTGAACTGTTTAATAGTCATATGTTCAACTGTTTGCGAATTGTTTTTCCCTGTTACAGCTTGATTCTGACTTTAGTCTAGTCTATTCTACTTTGTCTTTACCTGTACCATAATTTTTCTATCATAGAGTACCATAATAGAGTCAATAGTGCATAGTTCATTCACCCGAAAAAGAAAACTAAAACATAGAGTTGTATTAGATGAATTGAGAATGTATAGACATATTACGCACTACCTTGAATGACTTATCTCATTAAAATAAAATAATAATATTTATTTACGATATATAAATATATATTTTTAAATCAGAGTCTTGTAAACTACTTAACATGAGGTAATGAATGTACATAATTACCTTTTTTGTCATTTTTTTAATGTGAAACAAATTTTGACTGGAGGATTTTCATTTTCTTTCCTTTTCAGGGAAATCATGCATGCGATGTGGAAGCCTCAAAAATTCAAGTACATATACTTACTGGCCACATTGTACGTTTTTACCCTAACCCTTCCATCCGCTTCTGCCGTCTACTGGGCATTCGGGGACCAGCTGCTCAACCATTCCAATGCCTTCTCTCTTCTCCCCAAGACTGGCTTCCGTGACGCTGCCGTCATCTTAATGCTTATTCACCAGGTCTATCTTTTTAACTCCATAGTAAAAACTTCTAAATTATCGCTTGCTAGGCAATTTGGGAGCAGCTTACTAGTACTACTAAATTTAAACCAAAAACTTTAGTTTATTTGAATGCGCAATCATGCTTTTAATAGTAAAAGTAATAGTGTGATTCTCCATGAAATGGTTGCAGTTCATAACATTTGGGTTTGCTTGCACTCCATTGTACTTCGTGTGGGAGAAAGTGATTGGGATGCATGACACGAAAAGCATTTGTTTGAGGGCGCTGGTAAGGCTGCCAGTGGTGATACCAATATGGTTCCTGGCGATCATCTTCCCGTTCTTTGGGCCCATAAACTCAGCGGTTGGCGCTCTTTTGGTTAGCTTCGCCGTCTACGTCATCCCAGCTTTAGCCCATATGCTTACCTACAGAAAAGCCTCTGCTCGACAGGTATGTGTGTGTGTGTGTATATATATATATATATTAATTTTTTTGCTTCACTTCACGGTTACGAATCCTCTTTCTTTACAGAAGTTTCATTAGGACCATTATCTTTGTTGCCCTACTAGCCTGTACTACTCTTTTGATCACTTTATGTGTGGTTCAGGCTGTAGTTATCTTAATGTATTAGGGGTAAGTTGGCCTTTTAAAATTAAGTGGGGTCCTGAAGTTAGGTTTGATGAGGATAATTCACGCATTCCACAGTTATAGCTTTGGCCAAATTGTGTGGGGAGAGAGAGTGTGGGAGGTGTGTATGCAGCAAATGTACAAAAGGCATTTAAGGCTTGGATTTGGAAACATTACGAGAAGAATTGGATAGTTGGCGTGTCATTTTCAATTAGTTATATGCTACAGTTGCAGGGTTGCACTCTGTCTTGGATGAGCTGGCTGACTTGACTCTTTTCACAGTTAGTAATTTAGTTTTTTGTCAACAAATACCAACTCAGTTGACTGATTTTCTTGCCTAACTTTGTAATCTTGATATCAACTTCAACAATACTGGATTTAGCTTTGGGAGTTTTAATTAATATTTCTGTTTCTCTGCTGAGTAGAATGCTGCAGAAAAGCCTCCATTCTTCATGCCAAGCTGGACTGCAATGTACGCATTCAATGCCTTTGTTGTGGTGTGGATTTTGGTGGTTGGATTTGGGTTCGGTGGATGGGCTAGCATGACCAACTTCATCAGGCAAATCGACACTTTCGGATTGTTTGCTAAGTGCTATCAGTGCAAGCCTCCAACACCAGCAGGAGGAGCAGCTGCACAGCACCACTGAGCTGACTCATGATCAAACAACTCAACCTCGATTCAACCCAAACATAAAAAAAAAGCATGAAGAAAAAAAAAATCAAAACCCAAATATTGAATTCCCTGTTTTCGTCCCATATCTTGTATCATACAAGGGAAGATATATCAAATTCTCCCCTACATGTGATGTGTGCTGGATTTCGCCTTTTCTTTTTTTCTATTTTTTTTCTCCATCCCCCCTCTTAAATTAGTTGATAAATTAAAAACAGTGTGCTGAATTGTAATGATTCCCTTTGCAATCAATACATAGGCCTAATTAAAACAGATAAGTAGTATATGGTTTAGCTTTCTCCTCCTTTTCTCATCTCCTTCTTTCGTTGAGATAATATAAAAATTTTTTTGTTCTTTCCAAAACAATTAAAACTTTTTGCAATAGCTTTCTGCAATGTCATAATTATTACTGCTATACTGTTTCCAAAGTAACTTATAATAAAGAAATCAAAGGGTATGGATATATTCTATATAGTGTTTTATTATTCTTATTATTATTATTATTATTATTATTATTACTGAGAGAATTGGCTTGGATTTTTCTTCTTTTTTGGGTTCATTGAATCGGCTTTGATTTCGAAGATTGCATTTGGACATGCTTTAATGGCCCTTTTGACATTTGATTCTATCATTTCATAGAGCGGAGAGTGGGCCGCGTACCCTCCCACTGGCACATGGATTGCACGTTGGCATTTTTGT
The DNA here is from genome assembly GCA_038382025.1 of Adansonia gregorii. Taxonomy (NCBI): domain Eukaryota; kingdom Viridiplantae; phylum Streptophyta; class Magnoliopsida; order Malvales; family Malvaceae; genus Adansonia; species Adansonia gregorii. Next base: position 1,702,901 of record JBBYHO010000013.1, read on the forward strand.
TTGTCACGTGCCACCATTTCTCTTAGATGTCTTCCTTGCACCACTTTCATGAAGGTTAAAATAGAAAATAAATTATTAAATTATTAAATTTATTAAATATTTTCCTTTTCCGTTAATAATTGGCTAAGACCCAAATTTAAATACATGTATTTTATCTCATTTGGTTTCATGCCTAATCAAAATCCTATAATTAATAATTATAATTAACTAATCATTTCCGACTTTCTCCATTGGTGTTTAATTTTATTTTATTTTATTTTCTAGCACATGCAGCCGATTAATAGGTGTCTTCATGCTTCATTTTAAATTTGTTTAATTAGATTTGCAAGGGGAAAGTGTGTAAATGTCCCCATTTGACAGTGCTGACTGACTAATCAAAGTCTGATTAGAGCTAGTTTATATTAAATTTCTTTTATAGCAAAGCTGAAAAGAGAGTGGGAACAAGCATGATTAGGCTTTACCGGATTCCATGTGGTTATTTGAATCAAAGTCATAACCGGTTTGGTACCTTCTTTTTTTTTCATGATTAGGTAAAGAAAAGATTGACAAATTTTGTGATTCTTGTGACAGAGTTGGTTCCAATTATACATCTAGTTGGTATTGACAAAATCTAGCACATGCTCACTTCATTAACTGTTTATTTGATGCTTTATAATTTGTTTTTTCTGCTATTATTTCAGTCTCACAAGGTTGATTTTGATCGGTAAAATACTTAGGATTCTATGTTGATATTGATATTCATTTGTTGTTTTTTGCCTACTATTTTTTATACGTTTTCTTTTACAAATATAATAAGAATGAGATTCGAATCATAAATTTGTTATATAGCACCGTTTAAAAGTAATTTTATAAACTAATTACTTAAGTCCTAAATTTACTTATTTTTATGCTTTACGTATAAATAAATAAACAACATGACAGTCAATGATAATATAGGGAATGATTAAAGTGTAAAAGTTACTCTGAATACCTAATTAATAGATATTTAGGTTTTAAATTATTATACAAATTAAATATTAACAAAGAAATCTCAATGTTCGATGAAGTATAAGTTTCTTTACAATGGGCCTAAAATCATTGAGACTTATATATTAACAAGGAATAATGAAAGTATCTTATGTCTAATTTCTTTAAATGATTAACTGAAATTAAGTTAAGTTACTCCAAACTATTAATCTTAACTTGTAAGCAAATTTTAGGGTTTAGATTGAGTTAACTTAGGTAATCATATTCAAAGCATTTTTATGAAAAATGTAATAAGGTTCTTTATCCTGCTTTAGCCTCTTAAATGAATCGTATACTTTCTTGATAAGATACCTTGTTTATAGATTATAGTGCCATGATTCGTACAGTTACCATAACAAGAAAGTAATAGCCGTCAATCGGCTGCACCCAAGAAAGTGCGTAGGAAAAAAAAAAGAATAAAATGCTTATGATATAAGCATCCTTAAAATGATTAGATTAGGGATACTTTTTAAGATTAAAGGAAGATTTACCACAATAAAGCAAGTTGTTTGCTTAGATTGACACACTGATTACATGTGAAGGCTGCAGTTTCAATAAGGCTTAATAGTTAGATCCAAATCTTGTCTTCAGTTAACTCGGTATTTCAGGTTTGTCAGGTGAGATTATAAGGAGAGAAATAAAACAATAAATAAATATTAAAAGAAAAGACTTCGATTTGCAAAGCGATAGATCTCTATCATGGACCTTAACTTATTCGTTTTTGGGTCAGTCTCTTATCTCGATCTGACCCTTGATTTGATGTGGGCTCCGACAGACAAGGAAATATTGGGAGTGGTCCTAAAACTTGAAGCATCTTGATACCCTTATTATTGTTGTTATTTCTTTAAATATTTTTTTGTGCTTCATTGCCCAGCCTATGGCAGCTCTTTTAATTTTTTTTTAAAATAATTGATCATCTAATTTGATGTGATGTGAAAAATTCTGTACCTATTGAATGCGTAACCTTCTTTAATTTTTTTTTCTAATTTGCACATTCTTTTTATATTTAAATTACATGTAAATTCATTGATTATTTATTTAGTTTATATATAAAAAATTAAAGTTAAATACCAACTCAAACTTTTAAAATAATTAGTTGTAAACTCTAAGCATGTATAAAGAAAACAAATATTTCATCATTTGAAGATGCATTTTAAATTTGACAAAGAAGTCGACGTAGTCTTATATATATTAAAAATATATTAATTTAAATCGTAAGACCACCTTCTTGTTATGCTTACGAAATTAAAAAACTTAGCTTCGTGTATTAAAACCCACGAAGATGTTTGTGAATAATGATTGCCTTGTGCTCAGAAACTCGAAAAGAAACAACCATGGCGTCACTGCTACTTGGAGCAGCTTCAATCCCAGCACACTATCTCAATCTTTCTTCTTGTTCTCGTATTTCCTCTTCGTATTCCCAAACCCTTGGAACTTCCTTGCCAGTTTCAACTTCCTCACTTTTACTCTCTACCGCTTCTTCTTCCGAAATAACTTTCGGTAACTTTCAACATGGTAACTTGTTATCATTATTTTGCTGGGTATATTTTAATGACTATAAATAAAATGTTTATTTATTTATTTTGGCTTTTAGTGTACTGTGGCAGAGGGGATAAAAAAACAGAGAGAGGGAAGCGCTTTAATCACTCCTTTGGCAATGTAAGTGCTGTCATTCCCATTTTTGGTGAAACTTGAAAGGTTGGTAATGGAAATTGATTTTGGTTTTGATTTTTATTGCATAGGCGAGGCCTAGGGATAAGAAGAAGAGGAGAGGGCCACCAAGAGTGCCGGTTCCTCCATCTACTCAGAGAAAAGATAAGTTTGATGATGATGAGAAGATCAACATTGAAATAGATGAGTCTCTTTGTTCTAGTTAATAAATAGGCGGCCATTATGGTTAAATTGTTTATTTATCATGTAATTCTCAAGTTCAAGAACTTGGGTATGCTGTATTTGCAGATGTTAACACACTCTTTTATATGATTTGTCCCATGCTTGTTCAATTTTGGTTTCTTCTCTCTTGCACGAAGAAAAGCGGGAAAATTCTATGACTGTCTATTAAACTAAGACATTATAATAATAATTCTATGGCAGCTATAATGAATGTAGTTTTACATGACTACTTGGAAACAAAACTGTAGCTATAGTAGTAGTTCCTTAAATTGGTAATGTCTGTTGATTGTTCCTATGTTGGCAAATCACACAGTAAGCTGATATTAGTCTTTCCACCACACTTCCTTCTTCGATCTTTAATCCTTTGGTTCGATGGTTCCATAGGTGTACTGCATAAGTGCTTCTTTTCAGTTCAACCAACATACCTTCCACCCATTTCAGCTCCGATTCTGTCTCGGGCTTCTTAAAAGATCTCAGTATTTTTATCCAATCCATTGGATAAAAGGTTTTAGGTGGCAAGATAGTAAGCTTATAACCAGGTTTATACTCCACTCTTTCAATCACCCTGGAAACCAGGTAAGGCCCATTGTTTCCCCATTTGCTTCCATCAAATGTGTTGGCAAACTCCTCTAAGAAGTCATGTAGAAGTGGATGGCCATCATTGAAAACCATAGCAGCACCATTTATTCTGGTCCATTTATGGGTGATTTTATTTATGCTTTGTGCACCAATTGCATTCCTCAATCCCTTGAAATCTTTGAGAACTATGAAATCTACATCTAAATAAACTCCTCCATACTTGTACAGTATTGCAAGCCTAATCAGGTTGGAAAGATTATAAGATAATGGGATATTTCCTGGGTCCTTGCTCCCACTCTTCATCTCATCCAGCCAACTCTCGGCTGGGGTGTTCTTGACTAAAAAGGGCAAATCTGGTGTAACTACAAGAACCTTAAAGCCACCATCAATTAGTGGTTCCAGAATCTTGTTTCCTTGTCTGGAATCAAGAGATGGTGATAAAATCATCAAGCATCCTTCAGGACTGGCTTTGAACAGACTGTCCACAGCTGAGAATTCTCTTGGTCCAAAGTATTGAGCTGGCGAAAGCCATGTCATGAAGTACCAAACTGTACAATTACTGTTGAAGAAACCCAAAACTTGTTCATGGAATTGTGAATTCAAGTTTCTTGATTTGAATAACTCCAGTTCTGGCAGTTTCTTCTGGAACCAGGCTATCCTTTCTTCTCTGGTGGCGTTGAATGGGGGAATTAGAGGATCCAAGTTTTCACCATCAACCCCTCCCATCTTTCCTTTGGTGATAATTGGCAGTGGCTTGCTGCTAAAAATTGACCTGAATTGTCCTTTGCTTCTGGTGGTTGCTGCCGTAGGAATTTCATTAGTCCTACCATCCTTAGGATGCATATAAAGATTAGAAACCACTGTATTTTCATAGACGATGAAGAATATAGCAGCCACTGAGATGGTGCAGAACAATGATATGGTAGAGAAGATCGGAAATTTGAAAGGTCGGAAAAGTAGCTGGTAACTAAACATGCGAGAGAAATTTCTCACTGCCATCTTCTGAAACAAATTGCTCATCTCTGCTGCTACAGTGTAATAGAGAACATTCACCTGAAGGAGTTAATTTAGTGTCATTCAGATAAAAGTGTCATGCATATTACATGTAATTACATATCACAAGTGAATAACCATATGGAAATAAAGATCTGATTTGAAAACTGGAAATATGCTTACCGCCAGAATATTGAACGATGAGATCTTCATCTGTGCTCCAATAAATTAGCTGCAACACCTGAAATGATACAAATCAGGGGACGGTCCGTCGCAAACATTAACCTACCGAAGTCTGGTGGCTAGAGAAGTATACAGGAAGGTTAATGTTCCATCAGGTTCCCACGGCTCCCCCGTGGTTTTTAAAATAGGAAGCTGATCAATATACTGTGAAATGGAGTTTCTCAATAGTTGTGGAGTTTTAGATACACGTTATTATTGCAGTGGTTCTTCTGATATATGCTCCCATTAAAGCTTTAATGGCTATTTCTGATTTATAGCATTCAATCATCGATGATAGACTGTCGCACATTTCTTTATTCAAATGCCACTAAGTGCCTGATAAATATTCCTTGATTTTTACAAAGGAGTTAAGGGCATTATGTTGACATAATCGTGCTTTTCACATTAAAAAAATTATAATATCATAATTTCCTTTTCAAAAGGCTACTATCAGCATTTATTCACGCATTTAATCCAGAAAAAGCGATTTTTAATTACAAACAAACATGTATTAATTTTGGAACTATTAGTTGTAATTATTAACGTTGATGCATGCCGGAAACATCCCATATGCAAATCTCGAACTTCTTCAGATTTCCCCCCAAAAAAAGAAGTTATTGCTTCTCCTTAAAATGGAATAAAATTTGTTCCTGAGCTTAGCTTAGAAGAGCTTGGTGCACATTTGATGATTATGGAACACTGCTAATTTGCATTTTTGGAGCTACTCGCTAGCTTTTCGATACTTGGATTCTGAATTTCGATTGCGTGGCTCAGATGATGGACGGGTTGTTGTTAAATTAAGCAAAATATTATTTGCATCTGAGAAATAAAATAATACAACAAAATGAATATCATATTATATGAAGATCATGTTTTACTATCAAATAATGAAATAATTGTTCCATTTCTACATTGGAAAATGGAAGCACAAGGATGAAAATAATCAAACAATGAAATGATTGTTCCATTTCAACATTGGAAAATGGAAACACAAAGATGAAAAATATATTGGTTTAAAAAAAAAAAAAAAGAACTATGTGATTACAGAAATACTTGCTATCCTTGAATCATAACTTATTCAAGCAAAAAAGTGTAAGGAATTGTTCATCGAAAAAGAGTATTTTTTTTTTCCCTTCTTTTCCTGATTTGCTGCTCCTGGTTTGAGATAAAGGCTTCAGCTGCTTCATCCATTTATTTGAAGAGCAATTTTGTTCAAGGATCGTAAATGTTCTCGCAAATATTACAGTGTGCTGCAATCAATCTTGCCATGACACTTCCCTCCTCAATCTTCAATTCTCTGCTTCTCTTGTTCCATAAGTGAACTACATAGCTCTCACCGTTTATATCAGCAAATGTATCATCAGCCCATTTTGCGTCTTCCTCGGTTTCGGGCTTCTTAAAAAGCTTTGCTATCTTAATCCAATCCACTGGATAAAAGGCCTTTGGAGGGAAGACTGTAATGTTATATTCTGAGTTGTCTCCTATTCTTTCCAAGACCCTGGAAACTAAGTATGGTCCATTGTGTCCCCACCTGTTTCCATCGAAAGTTGTGGCATATTCCTTCAAAAATTCCAGCAAAACAGGATGGCGGATGTCAAAGATCATAACAGCACCATTTAACCGGCTCCACTTTTTGGTTACTTGGTTGATACTTTGTGCACCAATGACATTCCTCAACCCTGATAAATCTTTCAGAAAAATGAAATCTGTATCCAGATAAACTCCTCCATACTTGTACAAAACTGCTAGCCTGAGGAGATCAGAGAGATGATTGAATAAAGGAACTGAACCGGGGTCCAAATTCCCATTCTTCAAATCATCAAGCCATGCTTCAGCTGGGGTATCCTTGACTAGAAAGGGCACGTCTGGTGTGACCGCAAGAACGTTAAATCCGCGATCAAGGAGCGGTTTCAGGATTCTGTACCCCTTTGGGGTGTCCATGGAGCTCGACAAGATAAGCAAGCATCCATCAGGTGTGGTGCTGAACAGACTATCCACGGCCAAGAACTCTCTAGGTCCGAAGGACTGCGCCGTTGAAAGCCAAACCATGAAGAGCTGAACTGAACAATTTTTGTTGAACAATTCCAAAGCCCGCCCATGGAATTTCTCACTCAACTCATTTGATTTGAGAATTTCAAGTTCGGGTAGTTTTCTCCTGAACCATTCCATTCTTTCATCTACAGATGCCTTGAAAGGAGGAATTAGAGGATCTTCATTCTCCGTTTCTTCTTCAATCTTTCTTTCGAGGTTGGCAGCAACACCCACTGGAACACTGTTTAAATTCGTATTGACTCGTCCTTCTCCTTCGACAAGTGGAATGGTCGTCGTCTGAGGAGATGGAAGAACCTCACCAGTGTTGGCATTTGCAGTGTTAATGGAAAGATTAGACATTAGGCTGTCTGCATAAATAAAGCAAAGTATAGCAGCAAAGGAAATGGTGGAGAGGACCGGCGACTTCGCCATACGGCTAATCAATCGGTAAGTTAATGATTTCTTCGACATTTTTCTGAATGGCCCAAGCATTGAAGCGATAGAGAATTTCTTCCGAGGAGACATGCTGAGATGACCAAACAGGCACATACACATAATATATATATATATATATATATGTATATAAACAAATGGCATTATCTATTTGTTGATGATTCGCCTTCTGCAAATTGGTCAGGTTGGTTTGAAACAACATAAACGTGGTTGTTGTTACATATGTCAAGAAGAATCTTCTTGGAAACAAGAGAAATGGATTGATCCCAGTATGAATTTCGAAATTGGGAAAGGTAAAATATTAATGAGAAAGTGATTGAGACATGCCTGGTTTCAGGTAGTTAATAATACCATTAAGAGATGATTAATTGAGAGCTATGTCAATTCTCGAAATTATATATGAAATTATTATTAGCATTAACTAAGAAAACAACAATCCTATGGAAATTATATACGCAAAATTTGCTTTTGATCAGGACATTATCAATTTGCCACCTGCATTTCCAATTAAAGAGAGTTGCTCTCAGTGCTTATTTGTACTTTAAATGCATCAAATTGATCAAATAAATTTCCTTTTCTTCCAAAAAAATGTAAATGCGTCAACTTGTATGTTGAACTGTTTTATGAACTACAGTATTTGCAAGTTGATCATTACTTGACAAATATGGGAAAGGGTGTCTTTCATTTGGTTTTAATTGAATTAACCGACTGAAATTAAAT
>JBBYHO010000013.1:1713172-1739909 GCA_038382025.1 Adansonia gregorii
CAGAGTCCATGGTTCTTGATAGAATCATCAAGCAACCATGAGGATGGGCTTTGAAAACACTTTCCACAGCTATGACTTCTCTGCTTCCAAACAACCCTGCCGGTGAAATCCATGTCATGAAGAAGTTAACTTCGCAATCCTGGTTGAAGAATTCCAGAACTCGGCCATGAAACCTCTTTGTCAAGTCGTCTGACCTGAGAATCTCATACTCTGGCAGTTTCCTCCTGAATCGCCCAATTCTACCTTCTTCTCTAACAGCCGGGGAAGAAAGTAAAGAATTCTGATTTTCTCTATCAACCTTAATGATCCTTTTTTGCGTTGAAACGTTCAATGGCACAGGAGGAAAAACATCCGACTTGATTTTTCTTACAACTTTTGGAGTCTGTAACAATACAGGACCTTCTTTTTCATTGAAAGCAACCGATTCCAACGACATGTTAGAAACGATACTATCTACAAAAATGAAAAATATTAGAAGAACAAATAGGATTATATAAATAAAAGGCGATTTGGCTCGATTACCAAGCCGGTAGCCAAAACCTTCATGAGATACAACTTTTTTCACTGTCATGATAATGGAATATGGGGGGTGGGGGTTGAAGGCTTGAAGCTATTAGATATTCTGAAATTCAGAAAGCCTGTTAGACTTCCCAAGACAAACCTTTCATGGCGGTCAGAGACCAAAGAGATTGTTATAAGTCTTACACAAAAGACACGTTCCAAAGCAAGCGGCTCCAATAATATAATATAGTAGGAGCCAGTTTTGTTCACTTTCTTTGGTATTTACCCCCTTTTTTTTTTGGTTATTTTTGGTGTCTAAACATGCCGTGGTGATCCGGTTTGATCGAACAATTCCAAAAGACGCAACTTTCAGTCATATTTGGCAAGTTTGAAAAGCCGCCAGGGTGAATTCTAGTGGGCTAAACCTATTGAAAACAAGTGATATTATGTGCAATTTCTTTGATTTTTCTTATATTCTGAAGGCATCATTTTACGGAGAAGGACGGGTGTTAGAATCTTGGGACCCCCTTCATTACGTCCGCCTACCAATTAATCTCATAAAAAGCCGAATATTGAAAGTTTCTTTATATCTATTTGTTTGGTGGACTGTGGCTGAAGATTATGGACGTGAACGAGAGCTTAAATTATTGATAGCTCGGCCATGTTCGATTCTCTATTTCTTGGCTTGATGTTTCATGCGTCATTTTTAACCTTAGAAAAAAAAAAACAGGGGCCCTTGATTTAACCATTAACAATGTCTTTTATAATGAAATTTGGATGAGATTAAAAGAATGAATGAGCTTCATTGCTCATTTATCGTATAAGATTGCAAGTTCAAGAGAACTTAGACACATTATGTTATCTTCAAATAAGCTAATTAAATAAAAATTGTAAGGTTATAAATAAATTAAGGATATATAAAAAAAAACATGTCATTTCACAATAAAGCTGTAGTCAATTTTGAATTTAGTTAGATTTAATGTTTACAACGATCATGCAATATGTGAAATATTTCTGTCCTTTGAAATTATTGTGGGAATGCAACATGGACTTTTGAATTTAGGAGGATTGAATCAATATTTGAAAATCAATATACTTCTAGAATAAATTATGAATTTCTGCCACCATCATCATGCATGTTTAATGCATTTATCATTCACCGCATACCTAATTTTTTTTTCTTTTTTTTTTAATGATGTTTAAGCCATATATATCCAAGTGGCAAAATTATGTAAATGACTTGTTACAATTGGTAGATGTGAGAGGCAAAATCAATATATATTATCATATCTAATTACATCAAGCTAGCAAAATCCAAATTTCAACGTTTTTAAGGGTTTTTTTTTTAAAAAAAAATTCCGAACAAGCAATCCCAAATGAATCAAATGATGATGCGTGCTTCATTTGAGTTTGACCCATCTACATATAATTTATTGCTATATAATCAAGTTTGGTCCCTAATTGTATCTTGGGTAGATGAGAAGTCAATATAGCAATAAATATTGTACACATATTAGTATTATTTACTAAAAGAAAATCCAAGAAATTATTGAAAAAAAAAAAGAACCCATCAAACCCATCAATTATTATAAAAACTACTCATGGATCATGGCATATATTTTATACAAATAAATGGCTCCCATGTACTTTTTTTTTCTTTAATTTAGTTTTCATAAAATTTGTAGTTATTATATATGCATAATCTTTCCCTTAATAATTATGATCAATCCATGCCACAACTTCAAAATCTTTAATTAATCTCTAAACTCAATTACAAATAGGCAAGTTTAGGTCTGTCTCTGCATAAGCTCTAGTTTTTCACTAACTGGTGTGAGAAAGTCTGTTAACCGCTTTATCTTTTAACATATTTATATCGAATATTTATATTTTATAAATATTTAAATATAAATAAAAAATATAATTATAAAAAATATATAAAAAAGTTAAAATTAAATATATCGATGGATTCGGGTAACACAAGTCAGAAGTAAACGTAGGTCGTAGTAAAATGTCAACTCTGATGAATTAAGTTCCCAAAGAATGGCCATTGGCCAGCAAGGATGGATGGAATCTTCAGAGTACTGTTCATCCTACCCACCTGAACTTGTTTAAGCACACCATGAGCCCACACTGTACCATTCAGTCGTTCACCAAAGCAGAGATTTATTTAGTTTTGCATTTTGTCTGTTTTTTCCTCTCTTTTTTCTATTTTTATTTTAGAATTTGAATGGAAATAATAATATAGTACGGGCTAGGATTATTTCATTAGCGAACTGCTTACACAACTAAATAATTGTTAATTAGCTTGGCAATTATCCTGAAAATGGGGGACACAGTTTTTTTTTTTTTTTCTTTTTTCTCTGCAGGAAACTTAAGGCATTCCGCAATACAAAACGATATCCACGTTTGGATTGGCCGATTCAGCAACAAAAATGTTGCCTACGAACTTAGAGTCTAGCTGTTGTATTCATGAAATAGAAGCTTCATTAATCTCACTATCGAAATATTTGACCCCTTCTTAGTTCTTGAAGTACTGAATTTGATCAGTTTCTACATTATAAAAAAAAAAAAAAGAAGCAATTTTTCCTAATTCCAGAACGTATATCAAGCTCAAAAGAATGTCATTGCTTCTCGAGTCTGCTTGGTCGATGCCTTGAATTGCGTATTCCAGGATTGTAGGAGAATAGATTACTAAGCAAAGATATGGGGTTGAGACATCCTGGAACTTGTCATCTGTTTTTGGAGCCTGTGAATGAAAAAATGTGCAAATGTTCAGTTGATCGCCAATGCAGTATTGACATTTTTTTAGGAAATTCATATCATCACCCAAGCAGTCCAGCAAGCTATACTTTGAATTCAAAGATAGTTTCTCTGTGAGCTAAATCTAATTTCTGCACCAAACCTCGCGAGGCACATTGTCGTTAAGCTTCAAACTTTCCTGAAGACATCGAAGTAAGCCCACCAAATTCATCTAGCTTTGCACACTAACTCTCAGATATCCCTGTTTAAAATCCCTAGACCTGGATAGTATCTTTCTTCTGCTGCCAATCAATCCATTCAATTTGAAAATTCTTATCTAACGAAACAACTTCCATAAGGACACTCTTGGCTTTGACAATGAGATCTGGAGGAAAGTTCCCACTTCAGAGGGTTTACAAAACTTTGAAATTCCCACAGCAACGGATCATTCATCGGCTTAGAAAGGGCCATAACAGAACGACCTGAACTCACAATTCCAAAACTATCCCAATAATGCAAGAACTTTATCCAGATGCCCACTGATACCTTATCATCCGTTGATTACGATCTCAATTCCGATAACTTGAACACATCAATAGAGCATGGATTATCAAGATTATCAGCCCAAAGCAACAATGTTATCATTGGCTTACGCACATCACAAACTGAACCCATCAGCTCCTGCTCTAGAACATGCGAGGAACATATCCTGATCACCCACAGCATACATGGGCTCCACATTTCAACCTTGGCAAAACACATTACATTACACTCATCAAGCCTAAACTCAACAAAAAAGACAGCATTTGACGTGGGGAACAACCAAGATCCTAAGGTGCTAAATAACTCAATCCCCAACCACTTATATTGGCCATTGGGTTTTTGACAATTAACATCAGACTCTAAATCAAACAAAGAACAATGCACCATTCCCCAACAAAACCATACTTTCTTTTCTTCAGGCAAATGTAGACTGTAACAAGCACAGACAATCACGGAGCTGTTGTATAACTTACAACCTAAGTAATCCAAAGCAGGGGTTTTGCTAGACTTGACAATCCTAACAGAATAACCAATGAACAGCATTTAAAGTACAAGCCATTAAATACCCAACCACAGAATCACCTGAAACCCCCTCAAAATCATCAACTGAGTTCACCAAATCCTCAAATTGTTAGAAATGGAGACGTCACCGTTTGATCACCCAGAAACACGAAGTTCTTGTCTTAGATGTGGATAGGGAAGAACACAATTCGGTCATGGTTGGAGCAAGTTATGAAGAAGATGAGCGGTGTTTTTGGTTGGGGCAGTGGATAAGGTGGAGGTGATTGTGTGACAAATGGGAAAAGTCATGGGAGGAGTCAGGACCAAAGCAGGAAGCAATACAGAAAGAAGTGGAATAGGGGACAGAAGGAATGGAGAGGAATCAAGAGAAAGAGAGGCGAGGAGGAAAGAGAGGAGGGAAAATATGAGGGAGGAGAGAAGGTATTTTAGGGAGGATTTGCCGATAGGGAAGCAAGCTTTCCACTCACTTGATAACTCCATTTATTGTGCTGGGTTTTGGCGGAAACCTGAGATTCTTGAGGGGGAGGATTGCAGAACCACTCCACTTGTAGCAATTTTTTATTTCAACAATAATTCAAAAATTCTTAGTTGTATCATTAATTCAATAAGTTTTCTCTGCCTTGGGAACAGTAAACCACGACATTTTAATCGTCAGATCAGGTTATGAAACTAGTGTTTGCAAAAGTGACATTAATTAATAAGCTAAGAATAAGCTGACCTGACCGATACACAATCTGAGGACAGGCTCTGCCCTAGATCATACATAAAGCAGGAAAAGGACAGCGCAGCAAATGACTGAAAAAAAAATTGCCCATATTTCCAGAAGAGAAATAAAACTGAAGAAGGGATCGATCTATTCACCTCATAATTAGTGAACTTCAACCCTGGACAGATTGGAATCTGCACTTCTACTAAGCTAAATTTTTATCTCTCAAAACCTTCTGTTCAAAACAATTACTTTGAATTCTCATGGCCATTTCATGAAACAGAAGGCTCATTTTTTGGTGCTTGCCGTGAGGACGATATATTTCGTAACCGACGCAGAACTTCTTCCTTTGATCGCTTGCTCGGCATAGATTCCGGCAATCTGGAAACATTCAGAAATAACAAACATAAGGAAGTAAAATATCCTTTCCAAACAGAATCAAGCTCAAAACCAAATTCACGTCCTCTAATACTAGTGCTTATTAACAGAAACTGGCAAGGCATCAAAAGGCAAAACCCTTTCGAGATTTCGAAAAGTTTCCACTAAGAAATGAGTCAAAGTTGGTGATTGATGATAGTTGAGAACCAAGGGAATTTTCCACAGTAATACCAAGTTACAGTCTAATGAAGCTTTGCAATAGCAATCATAACTGTAAAGAAAATGCAAATAAGCTTAACCAACACCAGAAACACTTGCTCATAAGAAATAAGGACACATATATGTATGATGTAAAATCCATGCAGTGCAGACCATGATGTCTGGACCAGAAACACCAAACAGAAAAGGAGGTTCTACAATAAGAATGCCAAAAGATGACATGCAAAAGGTAACAAGATACAGAATATGTCACTCAAACAGATAGTGGTCAGGACTCCATCAAACCAACTTTCCATAAGATGTCAAGGTAAGGGCCTAAATACATCCTTCAAAAACAATAGAGACAAAAAGAGATCCTATGTCCTATGTCCTACTTTCTAAGCCCCTTGATCTTAAGCTTCTTCTCTGTTACCTTGGTGAATTGGCACGCTTTTGTATTGGTTGATTTTCTAGACTGGATGAATTACTCCCAGGTTCAACTTCAGCAGCCTGAAATTTATTTATCAACTAAATAAGTGATTAATCTGTGCCAGTCGAAATCACCAAATTTTATGGCTCCTGATAATTCAGAAAGAAAAGAATAATAATAATAATTAAGAACTCCTTTTAAAACCTGATCTCAAGTGTTAAGAAACTTAGTCGTTCAATCCTGCCCCAAGCAAAATCAGATGTCTAATAATTATTCTCCAGCTAAGTACATAAATCAACTCATTTTGCTCGAAAAACTCGCTAATAGGTTTGCTCATAACAATTCATTATTAGGTGAACTAAAAGAAAATAGAATTCACATTTAGCAAAACTGTGTCCAGGATATCAACTTTTAAGAGAGGGAATAAATAGGTGAAAGTATTAATTGGGAGTACTTGGATATTGGGTAGAAACCAAGAACGACACCAATTCCTTACCTCTTAATACGATAAATTGAGCCAGTTAAGGCAGCAGTAGCAGACATGAAGCCAGCCCACTCTCCTTTCAGTTTTTTAGTTCTTACATCATAGTGCAATGCAAAATCCAAAGAGGAGTGGTTTGTCTCCAGATAACCACTGCCTCTAATCTGGAAATTTCTTGCCCACATACCCTTTATCCAAGCATCACCTTTTTTAACAAAGAAATCAAATCAAGTAGTGAAAGCATCATCATGAATCCCCACCTCAGAAGTATTATCTTTGGATAAGCCATCTTCTCTTAGAGCTTCATTTGATTCAGGATTCATGTCCCACAGAAATCCATTTTCCGTTCCAAGAGAAAGCTTATTGAAATCTCTATCCACAGCTCCTGAACGTGGTGCTATATATGCTACATATTTTTCTGAGGCACCATGTATAAAAATAGTCAGTTCCTTACTGCACCTTTGCTCAAAGTCATAGAGGAAAACACAATTAACCAGAAGAAGATCTACAAGAATATTTATAATCTAATGATGCCCCCATATTATACCTAAAGCATATACTTCACCCATGTACATGTACGCTTATATATCCATAGCTCTAAAGCTCAAAAGCTCAAAAGAACTAAGACTTTCAACTCCTTTCATTGCACCTACAACTCGAAAATAAAACGGACAAACAACTCAGAGGATCTTGAAAACCTCCTATAGGCCAAGGACCAATCATATCCAAACTAAGATACAGGCTTTCCTCAGTCTTGAAATAAACAAAGTAACTCTCAATTTAACAAGAACTGCATGGAGAATGACCAAGTATAAACTCACCTGCTAAGTTATGAAGAGCAAGCTCAGCAGCTTGTTGCTGAGCATCCCTCCTTGTCTTGCCCATTCCAACACCAATCTTCTCTCCAGTGAATAAAACCTGAATAAATAAGCCAGCAAGATGAGCTGGTCCTCAGAATACATAAAAGAATTCACAAACTAGAATCAGAATGACTGAAGGAAATGGGGGAACAAAGAGCATTAGTGCAAGCCGGTTTTTGGGAGAAATACAAGAAAATGCCACCCCCTCCCCCCCCCCCAACAGAAAAAGCATTTTCATAATTAAACACAGTTCATAACATAGTTCGATCCAGAAGAAACTCTAGGATAAGTGGCAAGGAATACAGCTTCACTTACCTCAACGGAAAATTGCAAATCCTTACTGGTGCTTACCACAGACCTGAACTCAACCTGTAGAGTACAAATTTAAAGAATACTAGATGGATAAAGCAAGGGAATCAAGCTGTAAGTATAAAAACTTGCACATAAAATAATGTACCTTTGAACCACATCTTCGCCCAATTTCCTGCAGAACACCTATTGACAAATGAGAGGGTAGAAGATTCACTTTTCCACCTTCAGACTGCAATTCTCTGCTATTAGAAGCCATGTGACTCTGATTGCCAACAATCTCTGCAAGAAAATTCAAACAATCAGTAATTAAATTTCAGAGCCAATCCTCTAGAACAGTCTTTACTCCAAATAGTAATCATAAAGCAATCTTGGAACCATGTTCTTGCCACACAAGATCTAAATTAATGCAACAATCCATAAAAGGCCAATTCAATTACATTACATTTTCAAAAAAGCTTTTGTCCTTCTAGACAATGCTTTTCTTTATGTGTCTTTATATAATTTAGCAGAAGTATTCCATAACTTATCCTCCATGCATAGCACGACTGATTATTCAATATTCAAACTAATTTACTAAGTAATAGATTCACAAGACCGCAAGCCTGCTTTCCATGGCATACCATGCAACAACCGCCTGACACAAAAGAGATGGTGCACAAGCAATATTTTCATACCTGATACATGACCTGCAGGCGGAACATTCTGCTTTGGTGTATCAAGTCCAGTACGTGCCTGAAATATACAAGATTAAACAAGATATCATTACAAATACACAAGTTATATGAGATAAATATAAAGGTATTGAACAAACCTCTTCAACCTTCACTTGGGATGCATTTGATGGTAAACCAGTAGAAACAGAACCTGGTGCACTATGAGAAAATGGATTCAGATAACCTCGCAGTTTATCAGATTTTGCTGTATCAGATTCCTGAGCAGAGCCTGATGATCGATCATTTAGATGTGGTTTGTTGATGTCTTCTTCCACCAACCAACCTCCTTGAGGCAATATTGATGACGAAGATTTCTGCGAGGGTAATTTAGATAGGAGTGGAGGTTGGACTGAGCTCTGATTCCTCGAGTCTAAACCCTGTTTTGTACCAGGAGCTCTTCTCTTCATGTCATAATCATTATCACCAGTGTTGCTATCTCTTCTTACAGAAGCTCCAAGCAAAGTAGGAGTTGAAAGCAGACCAGGTGCTCCAAGCAAACTAGGTTCTAAGATGCAGTGAAAAAACAAATAATAAGGCAGAATATAACTTCAACCCATCATATCATGCCTTCTATTCAAAATAAAATAATATTAAATGGAAACCTACTTTGAGAAGGCAATGGAGATGTTGAAGATGCAGGACCAACAGCATTGGGAACAAGTGTAACAGGTGGCTGAGAGGTTTCAGACCTAATCTCAGAGTTATTTGTTATCGGCTGAGTGGAAGAGTCCAAAACTTGCTTCTCCTCCTGAATAAGGTATAGATGTTATAATAATGAAAATTAAGGGGAGAAAAACATAATAAAAAAAATAATGAAAAAGTCTAATATGACCAGATGCAAATCAAAAAAGCAACTGAGAAACAATGATGATAGCTAAAAGATGACAAATTGCCACATAAAAGCCTCATGTGTAAAGTTTATCAATTGTTTTTAGAGCATGTGCTCCATAAAAAGTGTATCCCAATTAACAAAGGTCCTTGGCATAAATTCATATTTGTTAACCATATAATCATCCAAAACGTACTGATTGATTCAGCCTTTGCTCAATTTCAACTCCATTCATTCCTTCACTGATAGGAGCACCACTATTTCCATTTGGAGCAAAACCCGCATCCTATAAATTTGTGACAAGTAAATGCTTTGAATACAAGTAGGAAAAAGTTTCTCTCAATTAATTAATCATCATATATTTTTAACATTTCTAAGTACCTCTGACATCATATAGTTGCTCACATCAGGAGCAAGAGGCAGATTTTCCACCTCATCTTCATAAAAGACCTCAGATATTTTCCGTAACACACTCTCATCAAACTCTCTGGATAAAAAATAGCATCAGAAATTAGAAACGCAAACATATGAGGATGATGAGGATGGATAGCCATCTACAAATATTTGACCACACAAAATTAGTGGCTTACTTGAAAAACAAACCCCTGACATTGCATGCAACATTTCTTGCTACACAGAGGACTGGAACCGCATTTGCTGTCTAATAAAGGAGCGAAAAATTTTGCTAAATATATCAGAGAAAAAAAATCACATCCATAGTTTGCCTTACAAAAGGTACAGCAAATACCTCAGCCTGAGGAGCATAATAAGGTGCAAACGCAGGAACTACATGAACTCGAGGTTGGTCCTTATCCTCCCAGACCTTTGAACGGTCATCAATTACCATCGCCATCTGTGGATGGCACTTGCCATCTCTGAACACATTTAACAAAGATTTCCTGGAACCTGCAAAAATTATTTAAAAAAGAGGACATTATACATTCGGTAAAGTCAATGGCAAGGTTAGGGTACCAGCAAGAAAGGGTGACTACCTACTACTAGAGGTTCATTGTTTGAAGTTTTGAACCGTCAGTTCTCTAATATGCTAATGGAAAATTAAGAATGAGCAACTTAGATTATAGCAGAATTGCTTTCTGAATTTTCATCTTGAGAATGATAAGGGATCAAGACACCAGTACCAAAGAAGATACTTAAAATTGCTAAACACTTGCCAGATTTGACACAAACAATGCGGTCCAGTAGTTGCTTTGAACCTATCAGGTTTGCCTCTGGATCAAGAAGCCTCCACATTTCTAATGCATAATCTCTTTCAGCCATGGTACAAACATAAACTTCAAAGCGCTTTCGTCCTTTTGCAGTCAAATAGCTTCTCAATTCCTCCCATGCAGGACGTAACCTTACAAGCACACTGGTATCACGAATCTGTACAAAGCAAACCATCCATAAATAAGAAAACTAACATTAGGAGCTTCAGATTCCAAACAGATGCCATAATTGATTCAATGTTCTTTAGAAATGTGTCCTACATTGAGAACTTATCATAATGCCTATATCACTGAAGAATCAATAAAAATCAGCTCAGTAAATTCCACATGACATTTAAGTCTTAAGTTACAACAGAAATCCACTTGAAAGATACTATTCAAAATGTCACAGATGGCGCCCTTCTTTCTCCTAACTTCTAGAACATCCACTAAAAGTTTAGGTGAAACACGCTTATCTAGTGTTTCAATGAACAATCACTGTAGGTAATCACATATAAAGAACGGAATCCAGTAACATGCAAACCAAATCAATAAAATGCATCACATCAAGAATTCTTTCTCTAACCTCAGGATTGATACGGGTAAGAACAATATTCCTCTCCTGCAACCTAATCACTGGCCGAACAACTTTCTCATGTCCATCAGACAAAGGAGGAACATCTTCCATTTGAACCTTAAACACTTTTCCATTATCAACAACACTATCACTCTCCAAGTACTGCTTCAACAGCAAGCGATCATCCATATATCTTCTTAACTCAGCTGACATCCCCGAAGCACGAATTGGATCGGTCTCCCGGGCAATCCAACTCCTAAGAGCTTCGATTCTATCCTCAAACGACTTCATTGTATTAGCAACAATCAGCGTTTCATCAAGATCGAAAACAATTGCGAGACACCTTAAATTAAGCATCCCTAAGCAGGAATCATACAGTCCTGCAGGGACCGAAAAGCACCAAAAGCAAGGAAACTTCTTTTGTTTACTCGGCATTGCCACTAGGTGAACCTCCTCATCTCCAACCAAAACGACTGCCGTCTGGAAAAAAAAAAGTCAAAACTAATTAATTAAATGAATTAAAATATTGAGTATAAAAACCGAAAAAAATTAAGGAAAACCTTGAATCCGTAAAAGCAAGAAGCGTGGAGGTGGATCAAATGGGGTTGATCTACTGGAGAAGATGATTCGAGCTTGCAACGAACGGGCAATGAGGAAACCGCGTGGAGAACAGACAATGGCATGCATCGTTCGCTGGTAGGGGAGATGTGGTGGATTCGAATTTCGTTGTTCGGGAATCGGAAATTCGTGTCCGAGACAGGGACAGTATCCAGTTCTCCCAAACAAACGTCTCCATGATAGACCACCGATTTAAACCCTAAACGACCCATTAAAAAAATTTCCCACTTCGATTCGATACTAGGGAAGAAATTTTGAAAGATGGACGGTAAAACAGTAAATTTTCGGAGATTTTGGGGTAAAAGAAAGAGTAATTTCCCTCTCTTATTTTTTGCTTCTCTTCTCTTCTCCCCTTAATCTCTCATTTTTATCTCTTCTGTCTACTCTTCGCTGTGCTTTCTTCCCCTCCCCCTCAAAACAAACCTACGGTTGTATTTCAAAGCGGGTGTGTTCTCCATTTATAGGCGAAGTGATCTCATTTAAATAGGCATGAGGTTTGGCTGAAATTGCAAAAAAACCCTGAGCGTACGGTCCAAAGCTTTTACACGTTCATATGTTATTTTTGGAGATCGCTTTTACACGTGGCATTTAATATAGCTTGTGATTTTTGGAGATCGCTTTTTACACCGTTCGATCTCCGTGGTTTAGCCTGTAATGGAAGTATTGAATTGTACTAAGGAAATAAATTAAATTAATATTCCTATCTTATAACGTTTCATATGTTATTTTGCATAGATATGTTTTAAGTTTGTTTCAAAGGAAAATCAAAATGAGAAATATTCTATGCTTGTAACATGTTATTATTGGTTTAAGGAGTATGGTTTATTCCTTGAATATTTAATTTCTTTCTTTAATTAATATATATATATATATATTACAAAAAAAGTTGACTTTAACTCAAGTGATTAAAAAAAACTGAAGTCCATGAAAACGGACGTATTGACATTTTTCTAAAATATAATAAATAATAACACAGCAATTCTCACCCTGTGGTTTGACGAGCCACTGTTCTTTTGGGCAGCGGTGTAGAAATTTATTTTTCCCACCCCACAACGAATTTGTAAGGAAGTCCCCTCGAAACGGAAATTAGTAGCTTCTAATCCAGTGGCCTTGGAAGAGCCTGTATTCTGGCCCATAGTCGCCCAGCTCCCGACAAGTTTCAAAATCTCTTTGCCATCTCTTCGACTTTTGCAAATATTGAAACTAAAAAGAGTATTCCACAAAACAAAATGGAAGCAGAGCAGACAACAAAATTTCCCAAGAAAAATGGAGAAAAATGATTACTAATTGTCTTGGTTAATGATGACTGATGACCAACTTTAGCATTTAGGACATATTAATTTCTCACTAATCACCCAAATCCCAATTGGAGGAGCTATGGACGTGGAACCAACCAAAATAATCACACCTCAGTGAACAAAACACGAAGGAGGATTTGAGAGAAAAGGAAATAAGAGAAAAAAAATGACTAGCAATGATTTTACCAACTCTCATGTAATCAAATCGAATGGTCAGCGATAGGCTTCCGTAAGTAATGATCAATCACACAATGATGAATGGCAATGGCATCACCTAGGGAGCATCTGTGTTATACAGTGAGAGCTAAAGATGTTGGTTGAGGAAGAAGGATCAACTGATTGCTTGCCTTTGATTTTTAAAGAACATGATATCTCTGAACTACCATCGCCCAGGTGCTGCGAGGTGGGCCCTCTATAAATACCTGGCTCGATTAGTACCTTGTCATTAAGGTGCACATCTTTGGAAAGCATTTCCACCACTTGCCTCATGGTTGGTCTTTGGTGCGCAGCTGCTTGGGTGCAAAAGAGGGCAACCTTGATGAACCGCATTACCTCATCTTCTGGATATTGAGTCAGTTCTGGATCAACAATATCTAAAAGCCTTTCTTCTTCTTTCAGTTTCCATGTCTGCAACAGCATCCCGGTTTCCGTCAGCAGTCAACGCCATTTCTGACATGTACATCTTTGTATAAATGATGATATTATATCACTTACGTGAGATGTCATTATATCAAGTCTGAGTTCAGTTTCAATTCCCTATCATTACTTAGCCAACTAGTTCGAACTCCAATTACAGGGGAAGGAAATTATTCAGGCTTTAGGCTGGCAAACCAAGTATAAGATAACCTGATGTAACAAATGAAAAAGGGTTGGAAAGATACCCATTCAACGAGAAGCATCAATTCCACTCCAAATGCTGCTTTACTGCTGCTTTTACCACTAACTATTTCAAGTAAGAGCACCCCAAAGCTGTATACATCTGCCTTCTTGGTTAGCTGTCCTAGAAGGGCATATTCTGGGGCCAAATATCCACTGAAGAAATATAAAATTATAAATGAGATTCAAAGAGAGAAACACAAGAAAAAAACAAACGACTTGCTGATAACATCATCTTATAACATGAAAGAATATTGAGAGGAAAATTCCGTGCTTGCCTGAATTTAGTCTAAAAACAATGGCCTAAGCATGTCACTGTAAAATTACATTACATTTTGTGCTTTTGTTTCCTTAATCATCAACAAATATATCAGTGAAATCATGATGCTATACAGGATGAACTGTACTTAGTTGGCAAACATTCTTTAGTCAGCTATCTTCAAATCAACAAAACATGTTCTCTTTTCCTGTATGCTTAGGTGGTGGCATGGATTATCAATTACATTTTTTTCACCTTTCAAAAGATGGTATAATTTTCCAATGTCTATTATGTTCCTACTGATGCAAGCAGAATCCTCTTTCTGAAAGCTAAGGTGTGAATCATAGGCACATAATACATGGTTGTAGGATTCGTTAGCCTTCAAGTGTGAGTTTCATATCTCTTATCTTTTTTGTTATATGCTTGCTAATCTTGGAAGCTGAAACAGAGAATTTACAGGTTCTAAAAGAATGGTTTTATGAGGCATGAATCCTTCAAAAACCCGTCACTAAAATGGCTTCAATGAATTTTGAAATAGTTTAGGCAGCCCAGTAAGGATGAAATGCAATGAAAATCAAGCTTACACTGTTCCAGCTACTCGAGTACTGATATGAGTGACATTGTCCGGGAAAAGCTTAGCTAGCCCGAAATCTCCAATTTTAGGATGAAAATTTCCATCAAGAAGTATATTACTAGCTTTAATATCCCTGTGGACAATATGCGGTACAGCTTCATAATGAAGAAATGCAAGACCAGAAGCTGTACCTAAGCAAATAGCTGCTCTCATCGACCAATCCAAAGCAATATATTTACTTTTTGAACCTGAAATTAAGATTTCCGGGTATTAGCATACTCTGAAAGCTTGAAAGCTATCTATGTTTTGTTTCTCAAGTCTAATATATCGGATAGATATAAGTCATATATATATGATGCACAAAACAAAGAGTATATTCCAGTTCTGTAACAGCACCAAAAGTGTTAAAAGGGGAGGGCAGGATTAGGGGTTAATTAACGTGGATAATATTCTATACTCTTAAGGGAGCAGTTCAAATGAGCTTAAACTGAAAAACTGTTTGGGTTGATAATAATATGCTGCATCGCCATAGTTCTTAATTCATTTTAACTAATACAAAAGGCATGGGATTTATATAGTTACCGAGTAAAACACTGGCAAGGCTGTTATTTTCTAGATATTCATAAACCAAGATCCGATGGTTGTCATCAATACAACAGCCAATTAGCTCAACAAGGTTCGGATGTCGTATGTTTGATATCATATCAATCTCTGTCATGAATTCACGAGATCCTTGTTTAGACTCCACAGAGAGTGTCTTGATGGCTACCTGAGTACCATTCCTCAGAACTCCCTGCAATGACAAAAAAGCAAGATTTTCTTAGAATTTTCCTCCTAATTCTTAAGTGATACTAAAATGCAAACAAGCATGCATATGAAATCGAAACCCGAAAACCTACTCTCTCTCTCTCTCTCTCTCCCACTCACACACACACAAACACACATGTACATGCAAAACAACCAGCAGACATAGATGCTGTCCTCCAAAATGATGGAGCAGCTACTGTAATGACATCAAAACATAAAAAAGGGCCATTTTCTTTACCCTATAAACAACTCCAAAACCACCTCCACCGATTCTGTTTGATGGATGGAAATCTGATGTTGCTGATCTTAGCGAATTATAAGTAAAGAGCCTTATATTCTTGGCCGCAAACTCTACTCATGCATAAATACAACAAATACATAATCACATGAGAACCTTCTGAGGTGTTATATTAGTATATAATACAAAAATATCTGACAGAACATTAAAAGAGAACCACCTGACAACACCCTGTGTTTTTAAACAGAAAAAATACAAGGAATCGTTAGATGAAAGATACGAGATAATTAAAAGGAATGATTAGAGAAAAACAAAGGAATCTGTTGTAGGCTAAGCCCAAAACACCTATTCTACTCGGATTCAGGTGTGAATGTTGGATACATGAATGTGTCTGACACATATATGTTCAATTTTTTCCTTCTATTTGGAGGATCTTTGAAAGTTTATATCCCCATACCTGTGTTCAGATATGCATCGGACGCATACCAGTAACCACCATTTTACAAAGCAATGCACATGTTTAGTGCAGTATAAGAAGAAAAGGCAGGGTATTTTATGAGAGAAGCCAACGTTGACTTTCTCAAAAGTTCTTTGTTCTTCAATGTTTTTAATCTATCAGGTACTGATTGTAACACTACTAGTTTTCTATCTTTAAATATGGAAAATCTCGTCTATTTTACAGCCTACCAGTTGTGCTATTTCCTATGTAATTCTTTTACAGAGACAACCAAAATGTCCAAAACCAATGCCTGTAAGAGGTAATAGGAGTTTCAAAGATATACCAAAAGAAGTCACAAAACTATAAATTCGCATAGTTTCACTATCAAGCAGTGCCACATATCATTTCCAGATATTTACAACCTGCTCCGCAGCCTAATACATGATCAACTACTAATTTTGTTGATTAAGCAATTGGACCAGAGATCAAACCAAAGAATAGAGCTTTGTATGCAGCCTACTGGCTGCATACACCAAAAGAAGTCACAAAACTATAAATTCGCATAGTTTCACTATCAAGCAGTGACACATATCATTTCCAGATATTTACAGCCTGCTCCACTGCCTAATATATGATCAACTACTAATTTTGTTGATTAAGCAATTGGACCAGAGCTCAAATCAAAGAATAGAGCTTTATATGCAGCCTACCGGCTGTAAAAGGCTTACAACTTCACAACCTAAAAGAAACAAACCCATTAATTCAACTAAATTGGCCTCAAATTCTTACCTTGAGCTTGTGTCTGCACACGGCTATTCCTTCCTTTGAACCAATCAAACAAACCAAAGCACTTACAATTCATGGCAAACACCAAATACCAATTCAAGATCTTTGTAGCTAAACACTTGAACCCATATAAACCAGATCTCTTATCCAATCCTGAAATCACCAAAAGCCAAACACTTGTTAATTGCTCATAAAACAAAAACAAACAACATGGAAGGTACCAAGGTTCCTGACAGAACCAGTTACACAGAACAGAAGAAAAGAAAACAAGCAAATTACTTGCAGCAGGTAAATTAACTAACCTACCAAACTAAGAAAGTCAAATTTTGTATATCTTCTCGGAATCTACAATCTTAGCCTGATTACCCTGTAGCTAGTAAGCTGTAAAAGGTATGGGTTGGTTGAACAAAATTCAGAAAGAAAAGCCCCTCGAAGGATGTTGGAGAAGACATAATTGGGAAACAAGAGGATCTCCACTTATCATCAAAGGGTATACGAATTGCGTTTGTAAATTTGACTGTAAGGTATTGAAAAATAGGAGGAAAATCGGAAACTAAAAGTTGGCAATTAACAGAAAGGAGTGAAAGAGATCTTGAAAGTGACTACAATTTGACCAAGTCAGGCATGACACGATAACGAAAACCCTGTTCACACTTTTGGTGATAGAAGGTTGGAGTTGGTGACTTTGATGGATAGTAGTTTCCTTTAATAAATTCTAAGATTAGATTGGCAAAGATTTTATTGATTTGTTGGATTTGCTTTCTCCAACCATTTCAAACTCCTTCTAAAGTTTACATCTTAGCAAGAAAGATCCAAACTTTAAACTTGAAAGAAGAACAAGTCAATGTTATATTTCGTCTGTGATGATAGTAACTGACATTGTCTTTGGGTTGAGGGAAAGAGGAGCTTATAATTGGCTTTGACAATGTCTTTGACTCCCTTTTAGATTGGCAGCCGGGGTTGTCTTTGACCAAAGACCCAGGGTGGTGGACCTACATATATTCTGAAACAAATGGGCAATGGCAGCTCTCAATAGTAAGATTTCATTTCAATTTTTAAAGTCATTGGAGCTGTAGAAATCAATCCGTAGTCTGACGATTTGCCCTATTTTCACATCTATAACGGAAAGTGAAAATGGGTTCCTGGTGTAGTGATACCTTGGACAACTGGGCTTAGCTCCTTATTCCTGCAAAAACAAGCATTCGTCTGGGAATTGGTTGGCTACCATTTTGAATAGAATGAAAGTTCACCAAATTAAAGCAAGAATTCATTTTCGGCCCTCTCTATCTTACCCCACATGCAGTTTTTCCAACTCAGTAATCGAATCCTAAAAATCTAAGGGAGTAGTTTGAGTTGACAATTAATAATGGAGGCTGTTAATACGAAATTTCCAGCGGGAGGAACTGATAGGATTTCAGGTGCTATTAAAGTTTTAGCCTTTTTTTAATGGGAATTTGGTTAACAACGGATTGTTTTTGTGGACCTAAACATTGTTTTATTCCCTACCAACCATAATCAATACCAGCCACTCTCTGACTTCAAGAGGAGAAAAGAACAAAAAAGAAAAGGAAAAGAAAAGAAAAGAAAACCTTTACTAACAATTTTCTTACCTTAAAGAAAAGAAAAGATTTAAACAATCGGTTTTCTTTGATTAAGCATTGATTTTCTAAATGAACATTTCAACTTAATTTCAATGTTGAATGATTATGTCTCAACATCTTAGCCAGTTAAAAAAGAGCAGAAAATGGAGCAAAATTTATAAGGTTGTTAAGATGAATTTACTTTAAAATTAAAAGGTTTTAAGGTGAAAGGAAATTCATTTTTATAGCAACTGTTCCATTGATCATATATTGGAAAACATTGACATTTAGTTGGATCAATACAATGGTTAAAAATAGGGTAAAAATGATTACTAGATCGTTTTTTTTTTTTGGTAGTTTGAGAAAGACAGGAGCATTTCTAGTAATCAAAGTTCAATTATAAAATAGTTCTTGTTTTTCTCAAAATCTAAGCTCACTCTTACATTAATATACTGAAGGACTTACCTACAGGCACTAACAGATTACAGAAATCTGAAATGCCCCCTTAAGCCTTAACCATCATCAGCTTCTTTAAGAAACAGGTTGTTTCTTAATCATCATGCCGACTGAGCTTTCCCGCAAATCAATATATATATATATGGGGATGAAAGTTCCCATGGTCAGCTAGCACGTTGGCGGGTGGGAGAGGAGTTTCCTCTCTCACTACTGAAATCATTGTCTTCCATTTCACTTCCATAAATACAGAAGGAATTATTGTTGACACTCGGCTCGGAGCTAGCATTGCTGCTTGTGGCAAGAGGAGAATCAGAGACACTTATAGTCCTGCTCTTTGTGGATCCTGATCTCACACTGTATATTGAGGAAGCCGGAACATTTGTCATAAGTGGACGCTGATTGCCTGAAATACTTCGCCTGATATCCTGCACAAGAAAAGATCGAGAAATATTAATGATAATTAGATCCTGAAGGAGGACAGGACTGAGTTACTAAAGCATGCAACAGTGAAGTAGTATCAACAAGCATCTAGGTATGAATTCATCGGGCTAACAAAATGCGGTGATGTAAAGAAAGAGATCTACCATGTGTCTCATAGCCATATCTAGAGACTTCTTGGAAAGTGTTCTCCCAAAACCTGAGCTGTCGAGGGAAGTAGATAACTTTGCAGTAGGGTTATTACGATGGTTATCATCTAGTTTTGGGGGTACCAGCTTCCTCATATTTACCACTCTCTCAACCATCTTTGATCCAATCACTACCGGACTCTCACTGTCACTACCACTGGCATCTACTCTACGCACAGAACGAATGGAGCTCCCATTACCAACACTGCCACTTGATGCTCTACTTCTAGCAGGAGAACAGGACTGACGTCTTGGTCTTCCATTAGAATTGGCCTCAACAGAAGATGATCTGACACCCGGTGCTCCTGGCCTCCCCCGTGAGGCTGAAGCTGGTCTTTCTGGCAATGATGTCCTTAAATTTGGTGGTGTTTCAAGTGAAAATCCAGGCATCTCAGATGGTTTCCAAGGCCTAGACTTTACAGTTGGAGATATACCCCGTGATGGTACTGAACCTTTTGATGTAGTGGCAGCTGATTTTGTTGCAGACGATGCAGGAACTGATTTTGTAACAGAAGATGCAGCAGGAGCTGATTTCATAAGTGAAGAAGCAATGGGACCTGATTTTGGTACTGAAGAAGTGGTGGTAGCTGATCTAGTTACTGAAGAGGATCGACCAGTAGGTGCAGATGCAACAAGCGTACTAGAAGAAGAAGCTGGTCGACGTGTTGGTGTAGATGATCTTGATGTCGACTTGGAAGCAGGAAAAGAGGGTCTAGCAGTTGGTGTCAAAGAACGTGCGGTAGATCTAGTTGGAGTCAAGGATCTTGCTGTGGAAGCAGCAGGTTTCGCAGAAGGCAAGTTGGCTCGTGATGTAGGTGTAGAAGACCTCGAAGACTTGGTTACTGTGGGAAGTGTGGGCCGGCCAGTAGGTGTTGCAGGTCTAGTAGCAAATTTTGGACCCCCTGAAGAGGATGGCCTTTTATTTAGAGTACTGGAAGAGTCTACTCCACCGGACGCAGTTTGTTGCTTTGGCGCAAGAGTGCTCTTTGAAGCAGGTTCCTCCGAGAGATTTGCCAGCTGAAACCCCAAGGCAAGATAAATTTGCAGGATATGACAATATGGAAGTAATAAAATCTCTAACAACCACAGAGCAAATAAATTGAACTGTCACAACTTGACAACCTGATGAAGATGAAAAAACAGATGCCAAAGAGATTTAATGCTCCCAATATGACATGATTGAAATTGAAACCCCTATCAGAACTTAATTTTGGCAATCTGGACAGGCTGATCACAGCAGAAGAAAAGGGTTGAAAGCATCCAGAAATCACATGAGAGTTCTTACCCTTGTTTTCAGAGCAACAGGACGAGCATTAGGCATCCCAATCTGGCTCATTACAGTCTTCTGTGATTCCATCTCCAAAGAGGGAAAGAGCGGTGTACCAGGTGGAGTAAGAAGCCTGAAGACAGAAGCTATCTATCTTTAGTACAGACTACAGAGCAAAACAAACAATGCAATACTGAATCACAGCATCATGATTTATATGACTTCGATGTGCAAGTGCAACCACAAGGAAATGTCAATTGACTGATATATATATATATATAGGTGTTTTTTGCTGTCAAAGCATTAACTATAATTACTCAGTTTTGAAAAAATGGTTTTCCGTTTTTTAGGAAAAATATCATGTTTAACAAATTATATTGCCAAGGCCAACAGCAGGCAAAACAAAGGCTTTCTAAACACCAGGATAGGAAGAAAAATTCCATTCAGGGCTACTAATGACAACGTCCAATAAATGCCATTAGAAATAGTAAGATTGCAGAAGCAGCAAATTTAATAGAAGTATTAGACCATATCCTTCACCTCAAAACTTAAGCCATTGGGTTTTGGGACAAATACCATATCTAACCTTTGCACTCTCATAACTTTTTTCTGATATATGATTGATTCAGGCACTCTAAAATAAAAGCAAATAACAAATTTTAATTCTTCATTAGGGAAAAAAAAAAACTTTTATGTCAAAATGCAAATTTTACAAAAAGCAAGTGAAGGCTTTCTTTTAAAGATTTAGAATGATGTCAAGTGCTTCTCTTTATGGCTTAATTGGTACCCACACCTCTCCCCCTTTAAAAGGAAGCTTTAAGATCAAATCAAATCATTGCTCCTTCAGTACGTTGCTCATACAAACTCCATTCTTTTTTTTTTCATTTAAAAAAGCGAGAAAGGAAATTTGGTAGGCACGTAGATCCAATTATCCAAAATCCAGAGCTCCTTAATAAACAAACTATGCTCTAAACAGAGATAGATCGTAAATTTTCAGGTAAAAATGAAAAATAGAAATAGCAGCATGGCTAAATACGATAAAAGATCAACAAGAAACAGAGAGAGAGAGAGAGAGAGAGAGAGAGAGAGAGAGATCAGATATCTTTAGCATTTACCAATCATAATCAGACTTTTCATTTTCCGAATTCAAAAAATTATCAGCTGCAGTCTTTCGGACAGGCACGGCCGAGACAATCTTCGATATCGGAGAAACTCCGCCGCCGCCGCCGTTTCCGTTGAAGTTAGATCCTGTACAAATCCAAAAACATCACTTTAGTCAAAAGTCAACAAACAATCAGCTCAAAAAATTTTTCATCTTCCACAAGGAAGAACCTCAAAACGAAGTCGTAATCGTTTCTTTCTTTTTGTTTTACCAAAAGGAACATTGATGAGTTCTTCAGAGTTGTGAAGCGAGAGAAGATTGTTGTTCTTCTCTTTCTCCTTCTCTCGTCTCCGCATTTCGAGGAACAAAGCCAGCTCTTCATCTCTCTCTTTCATCACCATTTTTCGATCTCTAAGAAAAACTGATCAAACTCACCACAAAAAGTCACGAAATCCTCTGTTTTTAGATCCAAAACCAAACTTCAAAGCTACAAATCCGAAACCCAAAAAAAAAAGAGGTTGGTTCAACGAAGCATGAACTTATTCGTTATTACAACGTCATCTCCGTGTGAAAGAGGGAAATGTCAAATTTTTAAAGGAGAGATTATTTCTTTTTTTTTTTTAATTGTTTTTGAATGATCTGACAGGGAACAGGTGTTTGTCTGGATGTTAGCTCAGAGAAATTTGAAAACTTGAAGGAGGGTGTTTGCCTTCGCAATTGTTTATATAAATAACTCATAATGACTGAGGTAATCACTACATTGCCATTTAACTTGGGTGATTAAATTAGCCTTTTTCCATCTATTTTTGGAGCCTTTAGGTTAGGCTTTACTTTGTTTTTTATTTTTGTTTGAGTTCAGGAAAAAGAATTTAAGGGAAGCGGAATTATATAAAACTAACGAATATGTACATTCCGTCTTCTTAAAGGATTGAAAATGAGTTTAAAAGAAGGAAAAAAAGGTTTTCTTTTTTAATAAAAAAGCCAAAAAAGTAATTTTTTTTCCTTTTAATTCAGATAAAATTGATTTTTTTCGTATTTAAGGTTGTTTAATTGATATTAAAAGTCAATAATATATTAATAAATTATAAAATAAAAGATGATAAATATATAAACTTGATTTCTCCTTCTTCATCATAATTTATCAAAAAAAAGTGTAAAATTTAATTTTAAATAATCGATAATAAAAAAATTGAATTACTAAAAATAATTGGAGTGGCATTTTTATTACAAAAACTATCAACCAATGCTAATAAGTGGCAATTGCGTAATTAGATTATAAAAACGTGTCTGTTCATAAAATAATTTGAACAAAAACATCCTTGAGGCAGCGACCACATGGTGGACGATTGACTTAAAAATTAAAATAATAAAATAGAAAAAAGAATAGGTGGAATTTAAAAACTGCCGTAAGGCAGCTGATACTTCCAACGAAGCTGAATTCAAAAACACGGGCAGTCAAAAGAAGCTCAGTTTAAACTCCGGCAATCTCGAGATGAACAAGCGATAGCCAATCGAAGGGCCCTGATTTTAATTACGGAAACGCAGGCAGGGCAATGGGCATCGTGAATCGAGCGGCGCCTCTGCCTCTGCCAGTGCTAGTGGCAAAGCCGTGCATCTTTGTTTTTGTTGGGCCCCAACGCAACCAGTCAAAAATGTATTAGATGCCCATTTTTTTAGAGGTTTGCCCAATTCCAAAAATTTCAAAATGTAATTCTATTTTCTCCTTTAACGTGAATTTTGTTGAGCAATGCATTTAATTATTTACCGGTACCAATTTCCTATATTATAAATAATTGAAAAGCATTTAGTAATATTTTTGTTTGTAATTTACTTTACCAAGATTTTTTTATTCTAATCAATATAAAAGAAATGAGATTTTGCAAGCAAGTCCTTCAATTAGGTGCTATTTTTTTAGGAGACAGTTTTGGGATTGAATTCCTTAATTCAAGAGCACTTCTTAAACGCAAGGAATCTGGAACAACACCTTTTTCTAGTACTATATGTTTTTTTTGTTTCAATTCAACAAACGTCAAAAGCCAGTGCGATTTGTTACTTTTATTTTATTAGGGTCGTAGCCCTGTACCAGTCCCCTGACATGCAAGTCCAGGTATCCATGGGATGGGAGGGGAGCAGTAGATTATTACAGAAAAAAGTGAAAAACAAAATCGGAAAGACCATATTTTAAGCCGCAATTAAAGAGCAAGATTTATGACAGATTTTGAAATTAGCCATTGGCCTTTCCCCCCAATCTGTCACTATCCACCAAATATACAAACTTTCAGCTGATCACCTGGAAAGGAAAACACTCCATATAATCAGAGGTGGTTGATGGACGGGTTACTAATGATTCGAATTCAGATTATTTTCAATCTGAATCGAGCGCTTTGGATCCCACTTCTGTTTCTTCCCCATATCGTTTTCGGCCCCATCTAAAGAGCTTCATAATTCATCTCACCTCATCTACTCCTTTTGGGCGTGAGGGAAATTCATGCAAAGGCTTGGGCCTTGGCTGCACATGGTTCATGTCATGTCGCAGTCACTCACTCATCTTCTGATTGATATTTTGAGTACAGGGT
Organism: Adansonia gregorii; assembly: GCA_038382025.1. NCBI lineage: Eukaryota > Viridiplantae > Streptophyta > Magnoliopsida > Malvales > Malvaceae > Adansonia > Adansonia gregorii. Next base: position 1,737,669 of record JBBYHO010000013.1, read on the forward strand.
TTTCCCTGATTGAACGGTGGGTGTCAGAAGATTGCAGCAGAAGGATGTTTTATTAATCCAAAGCACGTGAGGTCACTCATAAAATATTTGAAAATTTTGATCCCTGTCTGGGCCAGGATCTTATCCCACCTTCAATCCTAGCTATCGATCCAGGAGATGAAAGATAATGTCAATGTTAACAGAAAGCTCAGAAAAGAACCAAAAATCTAACAGATGATATGCCAGTTGAATGTATATATATATATAATAGAAACATTTATTACAATTACAATCCTACTTCTCTTTCTCTCCAGTGCATCAAGCCGCAGAATGTAAATCTAAACTACATGGGTCAAGCCCGTATAGCTACTGGATAGGGTTTGTTCTCTACAGGTGGGTTTACTTTGGAGCTTTGACTTTCATATATCTAACGGTTTAGCGACTAAGGCCAGAGAATTTGGATCCTTTAGGTTCCCTAGCTCAAGCCTGTTATTGGGCCAGCAGACCATAATTCAAGCAATAAAACTTTTGATTTAACATGCAGCCATCTTTACCCAAAAGGGCTCAAGAAAAATAAAGGAATTCTTCCCAAAACCAGCATTTCAGGAGGTACATATAAAAGTATAATAAAGATGGCATATGTTATATCTCCACGTGAAATGTGAATGAAGATTTCATCAGCAAACATAACAAACAACATGGACTTAGAAGAATGGTCTCAATCTAGTACTATTTGCAAAAAATGATCTGTAATAGAAAAATTTTCCGATCTAAGAGGCTAACAAGCGCATGATATGCAGAGAATGTACAATTAAAACATTTGGTCAAATGGCAAACTCTCAAACTGAATGGCAATCAAGCATCATCAGCATCACTCCCACTAACCAGACCTTCATGGCCCACCAAGTAATGGCTACCATCAGGGCCCAACACCTTAAACCTGCTCCAGAGTTATATAGACATTTCAGAACATTGAAATATTACATGCAACCAAATGAAACATTAATACGGTACCTCTCAAGAATGAATTTTCCCTCTTTGTACTTCTGACTCTTCTCACGTGCAGCCTCCTAGAAACACTCACACCATTAGGGAAAGAGAAAAAAGTGCTGTGAAATTAACTCAAGCATCTGAGCCTTGAAAAGATTCAAATCAGCAAAAACTCAATTGCAAAACTGGTTCTTACATATTTCCATCCCACAATTGAGCCACACTCAACACAGAATATATCAACAACAGTATGCATTCCAGTTATCATCAAGCGCTCTTCTTTTTCTCCTTCTGTGATATTCACACTGTTTGGAATTAAGAAAGAAAATATGTTATGTGAACCATGCTTATATGCAGAATGCATATGATACAAGTAATGGAGCATGCCACAAGACTGTCAATTCCATCATAGGCATTTTGCATTTGCCTATTCCATTGTTATTATTGCAAAAATTAGTTTACGTCATTTATAATCTAGAGATTAGGCAAAAAATATGAAGAAGGGAAATCATAGCAATGCTATGACCGATTGCTTGATTGTCTAGAATAGCAAGTAGTTGACTTTCCAATGGTCTACTTCTTAGAACGAAGTTTTTTATTTAGTACAATAAGATGATCTCATTCATTCTTTTACCGCAAATAAATAAAAAGGAAAACCATATCACAACCAACACTTACAAATGCATAGCTTTCATTGATTACAGCAAGGAGCATATAAATAGCAATATAGTAGGAAAAAATGAATGAGCATAATTGGTGAATAGAAAAGAATATTTCTAGACAACACTCTACGGAGACAAAAAAAAATGGTTTTATAGAGTACATGACCATGAAACACTTACACCTTATCAAAGAGATAAGCCTTTCCATGCCTGCAGTGGAAAGACTGAAACACAGGTAGAGGATGAGATTAGCATGTGCAAGTGTTATTGAACAATACATGTTATAATGCAGAGAACAATGAAAAGCAAGGCTATGATCGAGAGATAGATACGACAGAAAATCCATTCAGATTTTGTAAGGAAAGGGCTTCAAAAAATATGCCCCCTACTTTTGTATTTATCCTATTTTCATCCATCGAGCAACACAATGGCTCTGCGGTTAGTGCATGCATGCATCGTGCAAGAAGTCTGGCATGATGATAGTTAAGTATATTCTTTGGACACTAGAACCAGTCACAGTCAGAGAGTATCTACGATAAATTCAATGTTAATAGTCAGGAAAAAGAGGTTAAGGTTGCTTTAAACCATATAATAATAATAATAATAATAA
>JBBYHO010000013.1:1746273-1759717 GCA_038382025.1 Adansonia gregorii
CGCAAAATGCAAGCAAAAGCTACCGTCGGACGCCACAAAGTTAATTAATTAGGTGATAATATTAAACCGGATCGTCATTAGGTGCAAAGACTCCATTTTCAGTCATTTTTTTTCTTAAACATCTTAGGGTTAACTCAGATTTATTATAAATGATACAAAGTTTGGGTTTAAATTTTAAATTATAATTATATTAAAGGGAAAAAGGAAAGGAATTGAACCGTGAATAAGTACTAAACAAATATATTAATGTAGAAAAGCTTGACTAACAGTTTCGTGACGAAATTGACATGAGGATAATATAAAAAGGGAAAAAACAGTAATGGGTTCAAATAAAAATTAAAAGACAACCAAAGTTAACTAGTAGAACAAACTTTTATTGTAACGTAACAAACACAAGCATCGTAATGAACACACATACACGCACGCGCGCGCACACACACAAACTATTCATTTCATTACAATTCCTGGCTAATTAAGAGCATAAACAATTTGATAAAGCGTCGATGATGGTGGAAATTGGGCCATGATCCACCAAAATAAATATTTCTAGACTATTTTTGGTACATTGTTCTGATAACTCCATCCCAACCTCTAATTAAGGATGCCACCAAACAGAGTAAATCAAACTCCATAGCAAATTGAAGAGTCACAAGCAAAGCAACCATTTCTTGCAAAAGGGACATATCAATCAACATATATATATATATATATACACGCGTGGATGTGGGGATCAAATTTAAATGAAAATCTCTACATTTATTTTGCCATGGCTATTTAACCAACTTGGATTCAACTGAAATCGACGGTACAAAGGCCTATTGACTCTTGAGTCTTGGGAGGGCTGCTAAACCCAAAATTTTCCTCACAAAATTTCAACACGCAACTACAAGAGCTAGCTTGGCATAACATTGCAATATTCAAGACGAGGGGCTGCCAGCAGCATTATTACTGCCGCCAGATTTGGATTAAGTCAAAATAAAACCAACTTTAAGGCATATATCAAGTCTAGAAGTATGTAGATAACAGCCTATTGATACTAACATCACCATATTGTTGAAAACGTGTGTTAAGAAAGATGGTATAAAACATAGCATCCACAGAGAAGTATGGTAACTTCCATTCTAATCTGATAAAAAACCTATGATCAGCTACGATAATTTACATGCATGGTTAGAAGTCTAATGGGCCTGAAAGATATAGCATTTCTGAAGGCCAACGGTCTTTCTTTCAAGCTAAATGCCAAATCATGGTTAAACAATTTCTAAATTTAATGACCAAGTTGCATACAAATTATACTGATGTTTTCCAGCATAGTGATATAAGTTCCTAGCCTTAAACCATGTTTACAAATCAAACTCCATGGATAGCACTTTCATTGCATAATCAACATCTGATTTTGTACCTGATTCCTCACAGTAATGTTGCAGCGCAAGAAATATCCAGCTTCGGTCGTTTTTGATGCCAGAAATTCACTACCAAAATATGCTATAAGCTAGTTGATTGATACACTCCGGCGGCCATTGGAAGCTTTTCATTAAGCCCCTTAATAAGCTTGTGCTACCAAAAATACCAATCCACTCCATAGTTTGTCTATGCGATAACAAATTCTGGACAGGTACGCTGAACTTCATCCATCTGATGTTTCTTCTTCTTGCTTGGGGATTTTGTTTTTGTTTTGTTTTTTTTTTTTTTTGTTAATTAATGGTGAGATTTATGACGTTTAAGGTTCAAATTAATCAACGTATTTGATAATCCATGGAGACTCCTGCTGTGAAAGATGCTGTTTCAATTTGATCATCATAATTCGAGCATTAAACACGACACTCGTCAATTGAGATTTCCTTGGGGACCCTCAAATTAATTTGATGAGTATCCCATCCAGCTTCATCCAGCTGTTGAATGAATTCTTTGAACCTATCATCCATCTCAGACAAACTTTTAGCAAGCCGATCAATCATATCTTCTGAGACGTTAAAGTTCTCATGCAACCAATAAGCCTGCCAGACGCTACGCAAGACAGATACACTTGTAGCACCCACCTGTAGTAAATTTTAAGGTTTGTTAAGCTTAAAAGTTAATCCCATAAGAATTTGCTGTGTTTGTTTGTCTTACACACATACCTTGAATGAAACAAAAACCTCAAAATCTTTTCGCTGTTGGTTCACCACCAGAATATATTTCTCCCTTGCATATATTCCCAGCAGAGTTTTCAGCTGTTCTAGAAAAGAAAAAAAAAAAAAAAAAAGCAGCTGGAATTATCTAAAAATGGATTCTTGCCTGGTAGGTTTGGTGAGAATAACATCGTTGATCCAATTAGTTACTTATATATGACCAGCAAATAATCAGGCAATACCGTAAAAGTCGATCTCACACCACCTAACATCTCCTCCATGGGCACACCAAAATTAATCCGTGGCTTTATGAATCTCTGCCATGATAAAAAGTTTTCATCCCTATTGCAGTCATTGCATCCTATGGGGCAAATAGAAAAAGAATGGGTCATTGCTGTTGCAATAATATATTTTGCATAAGCAATGGTTCAACAGGTAGACAATTTACCAGGCACTCTAGACCGCAAAACATGTGATTTTACCAGAATACGGGCTCGCTTAAGATTTATCTGTCACAAAATTTAAAAAAGGAAGATCAGTCTTACCCAAGCATACACTTAAATGTTTGCACTTCCCTAAAGGTTTTTGCTTTTGACCCTCATCCTCACTGGCCAGCATGTGCATATTGGTTCCACGAGAATAGAAACAATTATGATATAGAACATAGATTTAATCATGTATCTCTCCCAACAGAGTTAATGTGTTAGGCCTTATTTAGCTCTAGAGGAAAGAGTCAGTTAGAACGACAACATGCTACCGTGTTAAATCGTAGAGCTGAAAGTGACAGATAGCGTAACCAAAGGTGAAGAAGCCGCATACTTGCCCATGTTGATACCAACACTGGATATGATTTAACAAGGTCAGGAGTATCCTGCATTCATTATTGAGAATACTTAAATATAACATGTTGAACCTAGAAGCAGCCGGTCATAAATTTGACATCCACCCAGAAAGTATCCTGAAAAACTATGCAACATACCAGGATCAATATGCCAAGAGAAAGACCAAGGAGCTGAGCAGTTACTTCCCAAACTTCCTCCTGAAAAATTTGGTCAGTTAACTACAAACACAATTTTATTTTATAAAACTGATGCTCTGTATAACTCAAACAGGTGAAAAGTTTTTGATTAAGGTAAAACTATTTTTAGTCTATAGAGAAGAATACATATACATACCTTAGCAGCCACCTCTCCCAGATTTCCTGAGATTGCAAAATGGTTCTGAATCACACGGAACGAAGGATCTTTAAGTCCTCTTGCAACTGCCTGGTCAAATTTCGATATTCAGCAAATTAATGAAAACTTAAAACAATTTATGTAGCCATTCACTAATCAAAAAAGACTATGTGGTCTATTACTATAACTGGACTTGAGTATAAACCTGACTGGTAGTTCTTCCCTGTTTTCTTTTACATGAAATACATACTTGTCGAGCATGAGTTGTTATAGATAGAGAATACCAGGACTAGTATGCCCAGAGCAATACCTTGGCAAAATTTCCAAGAGATGCCAATGGTAGGAAATAGGCAGGATAAACTTGGGTTGTTAGATCAAATATGCTGCAAGATAAATTAAGATCTTCAGTTGTCTCCATCAATCATAATATAAAATTAAGAACTTTAAAGTAAAAACAAACCTTCCAGCACTGCCAATGAAGTCTGCATACATGCGCCACTGTTTAGGATCATCATCAAAGAGATTTCCAAATCGGCCACCTAAAAAAAGAGCAATAGTAACTAATAAATTTCATCAAATAAAATTTTTTTCTTAACTTAAGCTCTTTTAATAATTGTCAGACCAATGAATAAGCGTCCCACAGCTCCAATGCCATCTTTGGACACCCATCTGCACAAACAGTCATGCAAATAGCTCAATGACATATAAGACTACTTTGATATAAAAAAAAAAAAAACATGATGCTTTTGCTATTCCTACACTATCTACAGGGTCAAATACACACATAGAACTGCAAAAAAAAACATCATTCTTTTCCATTCTCAAGCAACAAGCATGGACATAAAACTATCACATAGACAAATATAGATATTAAATCACGGAAATTCACCTAATGGCAGCAGCAGAAGCAGCAGCAGCAGTTCCTGAGAAAGAGCCAACACCAACAGCCTGCAACACAGAGAAAGATGGTAAAATATGGTTAATAAAACTGATATTGGCAATGCAAAGAAACAAAAGTTTATGCCACCCTTTTTTCTTGTACAGTAGACTTACATGATTAACAGCTCCATAATGCCACTTAAGCTTAATAAAAGAGTAGCACTGACAAATGAAAGATTCAATGAGACAAAAGCTAATCTAGAAACGTTATGGAAGCCTTATCTGAGAATTCACAAACTCAAAAAATCACTCATGGCTATTCAATATTAATATTAACTGATACCAAATGAATTGAAATTATAATTAGTGACACCAAAGAAAATTATGATCCTTTAAAAGATGATAACACCCGTTTCCAAAGAAAGCAACAATTTAACAGTCTAAATCATTTTGTTGCTTTTTCAAGCCAAAATAAGGGAGTGAAAAATACTACATCACATACCCAAGTAAGAATAATAACCGGAGTTAGATTGACATGCCTTTAGAAGACTTGATGTAACTAAAGTGTGACAAATCCATCCAGTAACATTTGTGGGAAACTGTAACAACATGTATTGCAAGTAATCATCCGAAACGGATCCTGCATTGATAAGAATAAGCAACAAGCTTGAGCAGGCAACCATACGGACTAATTTAAAATGGCAAAAAAAAAAAAAAAAGCTTCCATTAAGTTCAGTTGATACTTGTTTTGCTTACTTGGATAATGCTAAAGGTGAATAAAAAAAAGATAGGAAATTTTAGATGTTAATAGTTTTTACCTGGGAAACCTGCGGGTAAGACAAAATCTTTGAGAATGGGTGGTAGCCAAGATAATTTTGGGTCAGATAAATGTGAGCACTGGAACACATTGGTTGTTGAATCATGTTTCTCAACAAAAGCTCGAATCTGCAGATCATCATCATCATCTAGCACGTATCTGATCATAAAATATTGACCAACAGCAATCATTCAGATTACATCTTTTTATAGTGCCATTTCCATACCCTCTCAACTAAATAACGGGAATGAAATGTTGGGGAATAGACCTTTTAACAGCACCACTTCCATATCTTTCTACTAAAATCACTTGGTCTCGACCTTTACTAATTCTGCAAAAATGGAAAACAAATAAAAAGATGCTAAAAATTCAGGAAACCGACGCAAAATAAAACAAGGGGTTGGATGAAGAAGCGGGTACCTATCGTTTCCAGTCTCTTGCCCACCTTCTTCATGAGAGTGGAGAGTTTGAAGATTGCCTAATCTCTTGTCGATGCTATTTCTTCGAGAAGGAAAAATTCGCGGAGGGAATGGGAGTTGCGGAGAGTGAGAGATAGACATTTTAGGATTGAGAGAGCTTATCAGATTTTAGTTCGTCCCTTCTGTCAGAAAACTTGAATTGAGAAGATTCACTCTTTTCGTTGTCCGAGCTGCAGCTCCTTTTTAGGGACTGAGAGAGGGAAAGCCGGCCTAGGCTTTGCCTATCTCCATCTGCTTTCTTCGCTCCTCAACCAACCAAATCCAAATCCGGGACCGGGACCAGGAATTTAAGACCGGATTTGAGAACTTTTGGGCAGTTGGGCTTTTCAAACAGAGCCCGTCGCTGGAAACAGAAGATTTGACTTTTGGTGGAAAAATTAGTAGATTAATTAATATTCTAATCTTCCAATTATATTTATGTTTTAGATTAAAATAAAGAGATGTCAAAATTCGTGCTAGGAATGCATTTGGTACACAAAACATGGCATGTAAAATGATTCAAAATAAAAAATAGTAGTACCGTAGTAGTAGTAGTAGTGCCACTTGTAGTAGCACAAATAATTGTCTTACAAAATTAACTCGCAGCTCAAGAATTTACTTGGTAATGCCAATTTTCTACCATTTATGGTGGAACTTAAATTGCAGTTCCACCACCTAAAAATGAAAAAACGAACCTGACTTAACCACCTAAAACATTTTGGCTAAATAGGGAACCATCCCAGCACAAAACTAAGTGAGAAATTCTGACAAATACTGGGTAATTTCGGCGGATCGTGATCCCTCAAAGAAAAATTGGACAGCAAACAAACTGCACAAACGTGTGACTTGAAGATTACGAGGATCAGGATTGTTCAACGGTGGTTCCCTGCTTCTCTTTCTGGCGATTTTCATCCACAATTTTCTGAAACTCTTTCTCACTAGCTGAAATTAGACGTTTGACAATGTCGAAGATCGTAAGTCTAATGCTGCAACGAGTACCAAATGTCTCAGGTCAGTGAAACTGGAAATTCATGACAAATTGATTCAATTATGCAGCAGGAATCTTTTGCTCAACTAGACATTGATCTATTTGCAATGATGATGACATTGACTATGAAATCACTAAAACCACCCAAACCATTGTAAGAGAGAAATATATTTTTAAAATGGTGTGAAAGTTACCATAGGATAGTTGTAACTCCATGGGATATCTAAATATGTGATATGTTGCTACTTTGGTTCTCTTCCCGACAGAGATCTTAGAGAACTATGTCGACATGCAAAATCTTGGAAGATCTCAGAAAAGGCATTATCGACATTAGATATTGACTGAATAATATGACCAAGGCCTCATGATAGTCTAGCTCTAAATTGAACATTATGAGTATGGCCTGAACATATGCTTGTTTCAAACCAAACAGTACTTGCAAGTTAGAAATCAAAAATAACGGAGAGGAATGGAAGTGAACCTGCTATTTGGTAGGTTTTTCAGTGCATTGGGAATAAAACCTCTGTACAAGCCAATAACTCCATCACGTTCAATAATTCCTACACAGTGGGAATACATTGTAGCCAGTGAAATTATCAAGTCTCAAGTTTGAAGTTCCCATCAACAAATGAAACAAGGAAACTTTAATTTGATAGTGAAACATTGAAATTTTGGACTATAACAAATACTGATCGTAGGAACGAGACCCAAAAGTGAAATTCTAATAAACCCAAGTCTATGCAGCTCTCTTTGTGCTCAGGGAGAAAAAGGATGCAAGAAAGTGGTCATAAATGCTAAATGCTGATTTGATTTGTGTAAATTCGACCTAGTTATCAGTCATGGCAATTTATGTAGTAACTTTGACATACCTGGAATGGCTTCCAAAACTGATTTGTACGGTGTACCTCTCATTTGCATTTGTCTTCTCACTGTGTCTAAAGGATAGCAAGTGAGAGTAGCGGCAGTAGCTGACACTACAGCTGTTAGTAGAGATGCTTGAGTCTTCTGGCGATATTTTTCAGGCAAAGCCCTCTTCGCACTGTTATCAATATAAGAATTTGCAAGACAGATTAAGCTTGAGCTCTCATATGATATATTGCAAACAGTAGTATCATTTGGACTCACAGATCAAATATGCAGAAGTTAACAGCAATATACGGAGCTATGCTAATGAGTGAAGGTCCAAGACCATAATAAAAGGATGCAAAACCTTCCTCTCGCAACATGGTCAGGGCAACCTGGAAGCAACACATTTAAAGTTTATCTTCCGATAAAATGGTCATCTTCATGTTAGTAACAACCAGAGAGTTAAAGCATACCTCAGTTATTTTCTGATACCCAGGTTCGACAGCTAAACGAAGTCTGAGGACATCTAACGGATATGTTATCTATATAAAAATAAACAACCAAAAAAGCAAAAGACTGAACTGCGTAAACAAATAGACAGAGCAATCAAAAAGAAAAATCAAGATTCAAGAGATAGAAATGACGAAATCCAACAATCAAAGTTAACTGGTCATAGACAAATGTGAAATGAATAAAAAGTTTCTCTAGAAAATACACACCTCTTTCTTGTTTTCCTACTTAATAGAGTAAATAATAGTCGAAAACCACACCTCAGGAAGTATAACAGACAGAACCCTACAAAACTAAAGCACAGAACAGCTCAATCATAGTATCACTTACAAAAGTAGATGTCATGCCAGCACAAGCTCCAGCAGCAAGTCTTCTAATAACTGATAACTCGCCATCTTTTCCCTTGAAAAGTTTCTAGAATTCAATAGGAAAATGGAAACCAAATGACTATTTCCGTCCAGGGATAAAGAGCAAGTACTAACAAAGATTAAGATCCTGCATATTCTTTTATGACCTTATAAGTTTCATAAGCAAAGAGCTGGACAGCACTGTAAGGTATGACTCTTATCACCTGAACCAAATAATGGTAAATCTATATCAAAAGCACCTCAGCTCAATAATTCATTGCAATTACATAATGGAAATATATGCTGAAATAACAATTGAAACTGAAAGTAAAAATTGCAACAAACCTGAGGAAGGTTGCCCTTCCAGTACCCTTTAATTCCATCCTCCTTCCCAATCAATACAATGGCCTGCAATTTATCCCCAAATAGTCATCAAATTTTAAATTATAATCCACTCCAACTAGTTTAATCAGCTGAAATTCATAACTATCAATTCCAAAAAAGAAAGGAAATGCAGAAGTAGAGCCAAACATGGATGATAACAGGAAAAATAAACCAAAAAATACCTCAATAAAACCAATAGCCTTTTTTGCACTCTCTTGCCCAGCTCTCACCCCTTGAGTCTGTTACCAAAAGAGAGAGAGAGAGAGAGAGAGAATTATGGCAAATGAATAAAATTCTCAATTCAATAAAACAATCGATTTTTCAACCAATATAAAAAATTGCTAAAATGTCCACAAGTACGGTGATTTATTGTTTTATTCATACTGTTCTTACATGATAACTAACTAGCTAAGCTAACTACACGCAAGAAAAACGTGATCGAAAAGAAAAATGGAGCAGGTGGTGTCCTTTTAGCCGCATAGAAAACGAAAGGCCAATTAAAGAACCTGCATAAGAAGCTTAACGCGGTCGAGCGGAGCCGTGACGGTTTTAGCGACGGCTCCAGCGATGGCGCCAGCAGCGAAAATGGCAGCGTCTCTCGGGACGTAAGATAGAGCAGCCAAAGGGTGGTTGAGGAGTTGCCTTGGAGTGGGCGCGAAACCTCGTTGCTTTTCTCTCTTCTCTGACATCGAAAGACAGGCAAATTTAGAAGCAGTGCTGCCACCGCCGTTGTTGAAATCGTAACTGAGCCGGACGCTTCGGAAGAAGAGAGGGTCATCAAGCGTCGTCGTTTCGAAGGGAGCGAGACCCGGTATACTTCGGAAACGTAAAATGGCTTTGCTTTCTCTCATGGCAGATTGGGAATTTGAGAGCTGTTCAAGGGTAGAGAAGAGATAACCAACCTACAGGTTACTGCAAAGAAAGAGGGAAAGGAGAAAAGAGCGCAAAATTGAGAAAGCCTGAAAATTTTGCCTTGTATCGCTTGTGATCCAATGCCTGCGAGTCCACGAAAACATTTTCTAACTCTAAACAGTGATTGGTGAATCGTGGTCGTTGTAGGTATTTTGTGCTGGTCATGGTTACACATAGCACAATGTTTTATTTGTCTTTTAAAAACTTTTGGCGTGTCCATTGATAGAAGTTCGTTCGAGTTAGTTTTTAATATATTAATAAAAAAATTTTATAATAGTATAAACGTGTCACCGTTTCATTTTTTTAAAATTATTTTTTAATTTAAATTAAATATACTCATTTATTTATTTAATAGCTAATGCTTATTTTAGGAAATTATGGACAGAACTTTGGTACAATCAAGCCTAAAAGGTCTTGACCTAAAGCCAAGGATTACAAAAGAGAAAAAAAAAAGGACAACTTTCGTTTGCACCAATCATCTATGAAAAAATGGTAATTATTCCAACAACTATATCGGCTTCTATCTATTTAATTAGATCGAAGGTTTTGTAGTAATTTATTGATTTAATAAAGTGTGGGCATGGCATCAAAATCCATGCCTCCCATGCTTGTAAGCTGATCTTTCACGTTAATCAATGTTTCAGGAATGTTATCCGTTGATTTCTTTTGCAAGCAGTAAGCGTTACACGCAAGCCAATCATGGAAATTTGTCTATGGAGTTTTAGCTTTGAAAATTTTGCCCATAATTAAGTACTCTTTCGAAGCCAAATTAAAACAAACGATTTCTTTTATTTCGGTAACTGCATTATTACAAGGGGGGGGGGGACAAACCTTTGAGATTGAGCTATAGCTTATTTGCCAACCAAAAAAACACACTGAGAGAGAAATCTAAACCCTAAACAGACGGAACAATCCGCTGCATGTCTATGTACTGTAGCCTGTCTTCATCAAGCTTTCAGGGATACACCGATGTAAACCGTATATCTATACATACGGCACCCATCTCAACTTCGAAGGCATGACAACTTCCCATGTGGCGGGCTAACTGCAAACTGTCAGCTTTCCGGCAGGCTCAGATCACCATAATATATAAAAGAATAAGAAACGGAATGCATGACGAAATCCCTGCTGAAGTTTCAAACAATATTATTTCATCATATATTCAAAAGGGGAGTGAGTGACCCAATTCCGCAAGCCCTGCATTTATATATTAATTTATACATAGTTAATATTTAGTTACATAACATTTGAATCCATTTTTAAAAGCTATTTTAAGAAAAATACATACTTTCTCAAGCTTTGAAGATTGTGTCAATGGCCATTTTAGTTCCCGAGTTTGTGATGTCTGCTTGGTCTGGGTGAAAAGTAGGAAAATAGAATAAGAATATTTAGAAGAAATAATGAAGTGATGAATAGTTGTGAATTAGTGTCGATATATATATATATATTTATGTGTGTGGGAATTAATTCTTACTTAGAGGTGTTTTGGATACAAAAAAGCAAGCTCCAATAACAATGTAGAGCAGCAGAAGAACCAGTCCTTTCATGTAGTGCGAAGTACCATCCTACAAAATCAGTAAAACAATACAAGATTTTGGCTCAACTTGGTAAATAATTAACCCAAGATGTAAAACTGCAAGTTCGCATGATTGAAATCAAGATAGTTTTTATTACTTGTAAAGTGAAGGCAACTGCAATAATTGATAGAGCGAGAGAGCCGGTTTCAAGGAGATTGAAATTAAGATCCATCTTAATACCCATAATCCAAGCGACAACCACGCAGAATGGGACCTGAGTCACATTCGAATGTTTGATTTTTAAATTCATTAGTTCTAAAACTTGAAAGACTAGCGCATGCTTTTCTGAGTAAATTTTGTGGTAACATGAAAGCTTCAATTATTAATACAAGTTCGTACCACAAACATGGAAATCTGAGTTGCAGATCCTAATGCAACACCCAAAGAAATATCCTGCATTTATTTCAGTTTCAAAATTTCTGTCAACATATCGTTTTATATTTGATAGAACAGCTGCTAAAACTAGAAGGCAAGAACTTAACTAAAGGCTATTATTACTCACCAGCTTGTTTTTAAAAGCAAAAATGATTGCTCCTGCATGTTCTGCTGCATTTCCAACAATGGGTAGCAGAATAATGCTGATGAAGCTAACAGAAATTCCCCAAGAATCCGAGGCATCCTGAAATTACTTTATCAAACTTTAGCAGATTTTCGTTAATGAAATATAACTACCAAACTTCGACCAAAGAGACGTTGGAAAAAAAAAAAAGGATTAGGGCTGGAAGTTGGTGGAACCCTCTTTTGTCGCGTACTGCTTCCAGTACAATACTGTCATCTAGTAAGTGCCACCTTAGCACAATTCATGGTTAACTTGATAAACACTATGTGGCTAAAAAACAAAGAAAGTACTATAGACTGTACTCTCAAAGATCTGGAGGGATCCAGAATCAACTTACAGGTTATCAATTAGAGTGGGTAGAAAAATTATTGCTGAACGATGAAAATGAGGTACCTTACCTCGATTGTTTCTACAACATATTCAGAGAGCAAAGAGATGAAAGCCGTCATTCCAACAAGCCAGATAAATCCACTCCAAAATCCAATTACTGGTGCTTCTTGTGATAGTCCATCTGCATCATCTTCTGATTCCTGTTACATTCTAGAATATCAGTTTCATATACCTTTCCAGTTCACTAAAATTTCTTAATAGTAGACACTAGCTTTTAGAACCTAAGAACATTGATTGAACTACCTCTTGAGCTTCAAACAATTGCCGATGTGTGAACAGTTGGAAGACCAGATATGAAAGGTATGCAATCAACATTACGATGCTGCTGGCTCTCGACATCTGCAGAGTTGGGTCGGGTGTGACAGCAGCGGATGCCCCAGCCATTCGAAAAAACAATGGCAGCGAATGGCACAATAATGCCAGCAGCAGAAGGAGAGAGTTCACATCGGCTTGTCTCTGTCAAATTCAACAGCTTTCAACACCGAAATCAGCCGTAAATCTCGACCCAATCATACCATGTAATAAAATAACTTTTTTGTGGGTGGTGCTAGTAAATTTTTTAAACAAATTGAAGATTTCTTTATATAAGATATTGCATGTAAACTTTAACAAGCAACTTACCCTATCGTATTTTTGTTCCTTTCTCAGGTTGGCAATACCGCCACAAAAGAGAGAGGTTCCAAGAACCAAAAGCAGGTTTGATAGGACAGAACCCAACAAGGAATACTTGACCACATCTATTTTATGTTCGCTTAGTGCAAAGATTGCTATGATCAGCTCAGTAGCATTGCCACAGGTTGCATTCAACAGCCCTCCCACTGCAACATAAAAGATATATAATATTAATCCAGAGAATAATATTAATTCCTCTTTTCATATTCTTCATACAAGTCGTTAGGTTTTAATGTTAATTTTTATAAACGCCAGTCATCTAAAACATAGAGCCGAGGGCCAAGAGATTATAATAAGAATAAAAATTAATGATGACGACTACGCAAAACCTAAATATCCAGTCCTTTTAGGAATTATTTTGAGATTAATCACCATTAACTAAACGACACAGACGTGGCAGAAAGCACGAAACACTCACATGGAAGATAAGAAACAGCAGTGACAAGTGTTTCAATTTCTCAGTATTGGGTAGGCTTAGACCGACAAGCGTCGAATTTACTAGAAATATAGTTGCAATGTTGGCAATCAAAATAAAGATGATACGACTGATGTTATAATTACCCCAACCCTGAAACATGAGTAAAATATAGTATTATTAATTACCTGTTGGGCCGGTGTGATAAGCAATTTGCCTGCAACATGAAGAAAGGAAAAAAAAACAGGAATAAATTAAATCATTTGTCAAATTTAATTGTAGATATTAAGCAACAAGCACAGATATAAACATCTGCCTTACTCGGTGAGAAAGCTGACTCGTTCAGCCAATGGTGTAAGTCCAAGTAAACTTATCGCAAAAACCCATGGCTGTAAATGTACAGA
>JBBYHO010000013.1:1785181-1834150 GCA_038382025.1 Adansonia gregorii
TTAACTGAAATATGCATTAAGACATCTTGACATTATATCAAAAGGAAAAGAACAGCATAGGGCACTCTACTTACACCCAATCATCAAGATCATGCACTTATCACATCCAAACACCTACTCGGCATGACCATACACCAAACCATTTCTTGCTTTCACAAGCCATATCTCAAGAAAAACTATTTTACGTTAACCAAAAATCAACTCATGCATTCTATCAGAATTCTATCAAAACCAAAGACATAAACCTAATTAGGCAAATGTCTCTAAATTGTTAACAATGCCTTCCAATTGTCAGGAAAATAATTAAGCCTCCCGAATCAAAAAATGTAACCATCTAAATTCTTGAGATTAAATTTTTGGTCATATCCCCAATGGAGTAGGGACAACCTACAATCCCCAGTGGGATTAGGAAAATTTTTATCTATAGTTGCATCAAAGACAAATCACCATCCCTATAAGAGTCTGAATGACATACAAGGAGAACTACAACAATCTCCCATATTAGACTACGCATCATGCAATAATGATAGCATTTCATATCATGCACATATTACCATCATGCATCATTTTATAATATCACTTCAAGCCAAGTTTATTGAACCTCTAAGGAATTCCTAATAAGAACTCTAAACTTCATAAACTATGTGTCATTCAAGTAAAGTCCTTTTCTTCTCATCACCTCATGTCAAAACCCTTTTTATCAAGCAACTACTGTCGAAGTGCTAGTGTCAAGAAATTGTTGCCTAGAAACTATCAACAAAAAAACTTTTGTTAAGAATATTTATCAGAAGTTCTGTCAAGAACTAGTGTGAAAACCCTTTTCATCAAGAAATTTTGTCATGAACTTTTGTAAGAAGGCTTATATTAAAAGTTTTATTAAAAACTTTCTCACTACCCTCTTCAAAGCCCATAAGTCAGTGGCACCCTTTCAAAGCCCATAAGTCAATAGCACCCTTTTTAGAGCCCATAAGTCAGTGGCATCTCTTTAAAGTGCACAAGTCAGCGACATTTCTTCAATGCCCATAAGTCAGTGGCGCCGTTTTAAAGCCTACAAGATAGTGGCACCCCTTGAAAGCCTATAAGTCAGTAGCACCTCTTCAAAGCCCACATCTTAGTGGCACCCATTTCAAAGCCTGTAAGTTAATTACACCTCTTCAAAGCCCACAAGTTAGTGGTACACTTTTCAAAGCCCATAATTTAGTGGCACCCTCTTAAAGCCCATAAGTCAGTGGCATCTCTTCAAAGCCCATAAGTCTTTAAAGCCCACTAGTTAGTGGCACCTCCTCAAAGCCCACATGTCAGGGCACCCTTTTTAAAGCCCACACGGATGGTGGCACCCAAGTTTGAGTTAAAGCCTGCACAAGCTGGCGACACTCGACTCAAAGCCCACACGAGCTGGTAGCACCAAAGTCTGAGTTAAAGCCTACATCAGCTAACGGCACCCGAGTCAAAGCCTATATGAGCCGATGGCACCTAAGTCTAAGTCAAAGCCCACATGAGCTGGCAGCACTCGAGTCAAATCCCATATGAGCTGGTGGCACCCAAGTGTAAGTTAAAGCCCACACAAGCTGGTGGCACCTAAGTTTAAGTCAAAACCTATATAAGCTGGTGGCACCCAAGTCAAAGCCCATATGAGCTAGTGGCACCCAAGTGTAAGTCACAGCCCACATAAGCTAACGGCACCTAAGTCAAAGCTTGCATGGGCTGATGGCACATAAGTCTAGGTGAAAGCCTGCATAAGCCGGCAGTACCCAAGTCTAAGTCAAAGCTCGTACGAGCTGGTGGCACCCAAGTCTAAGTTTAAGCTTGCTTGAGCTAGTGGCATCTGAGTCAAAGCCTATACAAGCTAGTGGCACATAAGTCTAAGTCAAAGCCCATACAAGCTAGCAGCACCTGAGCCAAAGCCCACACGAGCTGGTGGCACCCAAGTCTGAGAAAAAACCCGTATGAGCTAACGACACCCTAGTTAAAGCCTACAAGAACTGGTGGCAGCCAAGTCTAAGTCAAAGCCCACACAAGCTGGCGACACCTAAGTCAAAGCCCACACGAGCTGGTGGTACCCAAGTTTGAGTCAAAGCCTACACAACCTAATGGCACCTAAGTCAAAGCCCACACGAGTTGGTGGCACATAATTTTAAGTTAAAATTCTTACAAGTTGGGGACACCCACATCAAGAATCCATGATACTCTACACCTATCTAAAGGGGTCAAACCTTAGAAAAACCTATCACCCTAATGTTTTGAGGAGTGTCATTCCACCTCGAACAAAATAGTATCTATTCATCTTTACCCTATTTCTGATTCTCAGCAATGGTAAAAAAGAGGTAGCTATAGAAACTTTATTTTGCCCGACCTACTTTTTTAAGCAATCCAAAGCATGGATGTGAGAGGGGACGATGAACATCACCCGGTGAAAATGTATTTTAAAGAGATCAAGAAGGCCTAAGGATCATATCAAAGGTGAATACAAAAATATGGCATTAAATGATGTAGTTCGAAGTATCCATGGACAAAAGATATGAGAAATTTCATAATTTTACTTGAATGTATCGATACATGGTTCTCATGTATCGATACAATGCTTCAACGTTCTAAAAATTTGAAATGTTCCCATTTGCATCGATACAATATGTAGATATGTCAATACATGAGCCTCTGTGTATAGGACCTGATGTCTCGATACTTGGCTATGCCAAGACCAAAACATGCATTCTATAAATGTATCGATACATATCAACATGTATCAATACAATAGTTCATGGTATCGATAAAATAATTCATAGTATTGATACAATGATCATTGCATCAATATAATGTTCATTGTATCGATAGCATCAAAGTTTTTAGGCCAAATGTATCGATACATTATGCAATGTGTCGATCATGCAGGCCATTTTCATGGTCCGAGCATTTTTGACTCATCCATTATTGGTCTAAAACTCGATTTTAACTCATTTCTTTGCATCAGGAAAGATTAAAACATATATTGGATGACGAATTTAGACTTCTGAATTAATCAAAACATTTTTTTGAAACCTAAATTGGATAAAAAAAAGGTTAATAACACATCATCACCCTGCTCCTTACTTTGTTGACCAATATCACCATCAGCCAACTTATTTGCTAGAAAATCATTTCGGCATTTAAACTAGCCACCCTATGCCTAACATTGGTAGCAAGTTGCTCCCTACAACCACTCTATAGCCACCATGCTGATGTCATTTTGTCCCCCTTGAGAAATGGCCAAAAACATCTCCAATTTAGCTCCAAAATGCTGGTATAAATGGACCACTTCTATCTCAGCTAAAGGAGGCTAGATTCTAGTTCATTTTCACTTCCAAAACACATTCACACATTAAAAAAAAATCTCATAGCTTTTCACTCAGCACCCAAAAACAACCTTAAAACACTCACTTTTAACCATTACACGTTTTAAAAGTCACCCTCATCCATACCGAAGCCAAAACCTCATCGTTTCTCTCTTTTTCTTGCTTATTAACAACAAACAAGAGAGGGAAATTCAAGCTGTCTCTGCTGCTCCAACTGTTTGGCTAAAAAATAAAGTTTTATTGGTATAAGTTCTCCCTGTATCTCTTTTGTTTTTTTATTTTTCAGCACCTTTATCATTTTAGTGAGCTTTCCATGTTTCCATCACCCTCTTAGGATTTTCATGCATTATTATGGCTTTTGGTTGTGGTAGTTTAAGATTTAGATGCCTTAATGCCTTTTGATGTGCAAAATGCCTCATTTCATTCTCATTAGTTTGATATCTTTTGCTCATGCATTGCATGCCATATCCATGCATCTTGTTATCCTTAATCCATGATGAATCACTAGCCTAACACATTTCAAGCACATTTACACATTAACTTGCATGAATCATTGCCACGTTTAGCATCCATAACATTTTCTTATCACTATGCATAACACTTTCTTTGTCTAAACCATTGGTAAAGTTAGCATCCTCATTCATATTATGTGCCATCCCCTTGTGTGTTTGTTGTGTTCTCTTTGTCAAAATGCATATTTGATGGCTATTAAAAACTTATTTTCAAAACCCCCCAAGCCAAGCATGTTAACCTCAACCAATGAGGACTAGCATAAACTTGGCATTTTCCTTAAAGTTAGCATAAAAAAATCTTAGGAAAAATTAAGTTTTTAAATCTAGAGTCTTGGTTAAATGAGTTTAAATCTTCTACTTTTGAAATAAAAATGGCCTTATAATTATTCCCTAAATGTTTATGCCTTATTCGAGTCTAAATCATAAGTGGTATGATCAATGGGCTATTTCATCATCCCAAACTACTTTGGGGTTATGCAAATGAGTTCGTGATGCTCAAGCAACTCTTTCCCTTCAGTCATAGGTGTTTGGATGTCAATGACTTGAGTTTGGACCCACAGACATAAAAAAAAGAGAGATATTCCCTGCTTTGTTTTGTCCCCTACTGGCAACATAATTATTTTAAATTAAAAAATCATTTTAAAATCCTAAATGATTTTTCATGAATTTTCTAATATTTTTCTCTCAAGGTATGTTGAATTATCTTTAAAATGATGTCTTATTCACCCTCGGATCATTTCGGATGAGAGAATTATGATTTTTCAAATCTAAACTATCTAGAATCTCTAGAATCTAAATGTGTATTCTGATTAGGCCATTCAGGCCCATTAAATGATTTTTTCCAAAATTTTCAAGCATTTTTCATAAAATGATCATGAAATTCCCTTTCTAGAGAGGTATTATTTACAATTTTCTAATACCAAATAAGTCTAGAAGATTTTTCAAAGTTTGACACACCTTGCTTCTTGTATGCTCTGCCAGTAGCAAAATTGATCCAAATTTAAAAATTTATTCCCCCAGAAAGTGACTTTTTGGGATATTAGGAATATTTTTAGATTAACCCTTGTCGAGTTAGTTTTCTAGTGGTATCTTATCCACACTCTAAATCCTTCAAACCGATTTAGAATAAATTTGAGAAGCAGGATAGCGTGATGTTGTACCCTATTTTTAGTTATGGTTAAAATTGAGTTATTCTCCCAAATCTCATCTCAAGACATTCAAATCTTTTTGTATCGCCCTGATTAGACTGAGGACATGCTTTGATCGCTCATAGGCTCATATTAAGGCACAACCATATTTTTACATCTTTACCATCCTCATTCATAATAATTTCTTTTGCCAACGGTTGTCAAAACACTCATACATTTCCTAAATCACCAAGTTTTGTCAACTTATGTTTTCTAACTCAACTTCTTTAAAGAAGTATTAGATAGGCCATTTTCAGGGACACTCTAGCCCTGGCCTTTTGAGGGGACACTTTAACCCTGCTCTTCAAATTTGTCAAGATCTAAAAAATTCTTATGTTGTCGAATTATTTGTCATCCACGGGGATACTCC
The DNA here is from genome assembly GCA_038382025.1 of Adansonia gregorii. Lineage (NCBI taxonomy): Eukaryota > Viridiplantae > Streptophyta > Magnoliopsida > Malvales > Malvaceae > Adansonia > Adansonia gregorii. The sequence goes on from JBBYHO010000013.1 coordinate 1,790,580, forward strand.
ATCCCTGTTTTTTAAGATTGTCAACCTTTAAAGAATCTTTCTTTGTCAAAATTATTCATCATCCATGGGATATTCTAACCCTATCCTTTTAAGGAGATACTCTAACCCTATCTTTCAACTACAATTAAATTTTTTTCTCCTTCTTGGACTTCCATGAATAAGTCAAAAAAACCTCGTTTAATTAAGAAACCCAGATACATCTTGAAAATTATTGATTCAATTATTCCTAAATAATCGATGCTAATTGTGAGATAAATTTGCAATAGTCCAATTCCTTTTCTTTATTATTACCTTAGATGATGCATGTTATGTTACTTCATTTATTGCCTTACTAACATGATTTCTTTGTGATGATTATTTGCATTCATGTTTTCCAATCATTTCAAATAAAACTAAGGGTAATGTTCTGCATGGGTATCTCTCCAATGCCCGAAGTGGAATATTTTATTTTCAAAGTAAAAAGCAGAGATCATTTTATTGAAAATCTCTATATTTCCTATCTCTCTATGGTGTATATGAGATTAAATCTTTTTCATCAAAACTTGGATTTATATTTCTATAAGCTTCATGCATTAAAAAGGGTTATATCAAAAAAATGACAAGTTAAGATTAAAAGAATCGAAACCGAAATAAGACATAGCCAGTAATGAACCGATTACGGGCATCGCAAAGAGGTTCATACCTTATCATGCGTAACCAACTTCCAAACCCAAATAATGAATCTTTGTATTACGTAGACCATGGGATCGATGTTTTGAGTTTCGTAACTCAAAACATAGGTTTCAATAGGCACCCGATCATGCCTAGCCCAAAATAATCAGTGGCAACTCCAAGTGTTGGCCATTTTGTGATGGTCATCCGAGGCCAATAAGATGAGTGATTCATCTTATGGTCCCCTTCACTGTATTATAAGTCAAGAATTTGTACATTCTTGTTCTCATCATATTACGAAAGAAAAGTCTTGTCAAGAAGACATTTTCAGGTCAGGAAAATATTTTAAGTCATGCGCACCCGTAAATCTGCGAGGATCCACCTCAGGGTACATTATGACAACTTTGAAAATGGAATATTCCACTTTGAGCACTAGAGAGATACCCATATGGAACATTACCTTTAATTTTATTTGAAATGATTTGAAAACATGAATGCAAATAATCATCATAAGAAATCACATTAGTAAGGCAATAAATAATGGAACATAACATAGATCATTAATGCAATGATAAAGAAAAAAATGGACTATTGGAATTTATCTCGATATTGGCATCAATTATTTGGGAATAATTAAATTGAAAATTTTTAAAATACATCTGGGTTTCTTGATTGAACGAGGTTTTTTTGACATATTCATGGAAGCCCGAGAAGGAGAAAAATTTAATTGTAATTGAAAAGAAGAGTTAGAGTATCCCCTCAAAAAGATGGGGTTAGAGAATGCTTATGGATGATAAATAATTCTGACAGAGGAGGATTTTTAAATCTTGATAATTTTGAAAAGCAGGGTTAGAGTATCCCTTTGGAAGGTTGGGGTTGGATTATCCCCATGGAGATAAACCATTTTGACAAAGAAAGATTTTTCAATCTCGACAATTTTGGAAAGTAAAGTTGGAGTATTTCCTCGAAAGATCGAGGTTAAAAAATTTAAGTGGACAAAATTTCGTGATTTAGGAAATAAGTGAGCATTTTGATGATTTTTGACAAAAAAAACTATTGTGAATGAGGATGGTAAAGATGTAAAATATGTTTGTGCCTTGATACAAGCCAATAGGAGGTCAAAGCATGTTTTCGAGGCTGATCAGGGTGATATGGTGACATTCGATGATCTCTAGACAAAGCTCGGAAAAATAACTCAATTTTGATTATAACTAAAAATAAGGGATAGAATTGCACTATCCCACTTCCTAAATTTATTCTAAATTGGTTTAAAGGCTTTAAAGAGTAGGTAAGATACCGTTAGAAAGGTAACTCGATAAGAGTCAATCTAAAAATATTTTCAATATCCTAAAAAGTCACTTTTCAAAGGAATAAATTTTCAAGTTCAGGTTCATTACACTGCTGACAAGGCATACGAGGGGCAAGGTATGTTAAAATTTAAAAAATCACCCTAAACTCTTTGGTACCAAAAAATTACAAATAATACCTTTTTGAAAAGGGAATTTTATTAACCTTTTAGGAAAAATATTTGGAAAATTTGGACAAATCATTTAGTGGGTCTGAAAGGGCCCAACCAGAATGCTCTTTATTCACTTAAGGGATTCTAGATAGTCTAGGTTTGAAAAATCGTAACTCTTTCATCCGGACTGATCCAGGGATGAACAAGAACTCGTTTTAAAGATATTTTGACATAATTTTAGAGAAAAATATTATAAAATTCATGGAAAATCATTTGGCATCTTAACATGATTTTTTAATTTGCAATAATTATGCTTCCAAAAGGGGATAAAGCAAAACAAGGGATATTTCTTATTTTCTTTATGTCTACGGGTCCAAACTCAAGTCATTGACATTTGAGCATCTATGAATGAAGGGAAAGAGTGGCATTTGCAGAACCTAGAGTAGTTTAGGATGATGAAATAGCTCGTTGATCATACAACTTAAGGTTTTAACTCAAAAACAAGGCACGAACATTTCAAAAACAAGTGTAAGGCTATTTTCATTGCAAAATCAGAAGATTTAAGCTCAACCAGAATTCTCGATCTAGAAAATTTAATTTTCCACAAGATATTTTGCTAAATTTGGTTGAGGTTAACATGCTTGGCTTGAAGAGGTTTTGAAATTAGTTTTTGATAGCCATCAAACATGCATTTAGACAAGGAAAAGATAATGGACATACAAAAGGTTGGCACAAAACATAAATAAGGATACAAATTTTTCCAATGGCCCTGACAAAGAAAGTGTTATGCATTATGACAAGAAAATGTTATGGATGCTGAAAATAACAATGATTCATGCAATCTACTGTATAAATGTGCTTGAAATGTGTTAGGCTAATGATTCATACATGGACTAAGGATAACAAGATGGATGGATATGGCAGAAAATGCATGAACAAGAGCTATCAAAATAATGTGGATAAAATGAGGCATTTTACACATCAAAGGGGCATTAAGGAAATCAAATCCTAAACTACCATAACCAAAAACCACAATAATGCATCAGAATCCTAAGAGGGTGATGGAAAATAGAGAGCTCACTAAAATGATAAAGATGCTGAAAAACAAAAAATAAAAGTGATAAAGTCAAAAGATATGCCAACAAAACTTTAAATCTTGGCCAAATAGTTGGAGCAGTAAAGATGGCTTGAATTTCCCTCTTTTCCTTGTATTTAATAAGCAAGAAAAAGAGAGAAATAATGTGGTATTGGTTCTGGCATGGATAAGGGCAATTTTTAGAATGTGTAGAGGTTGAAAGTGAATGTTTTGGGGCTATTTTTGGGTGTTAAGTGAAAGGCTAGGGGATTTTGGTTTTTTTATGTGTGAATGTGTTTTTGAAAGCTAAAACAAGCTGGTGTCTAACCTTTTTTAGCTAATATAAAAATGGTCTATTATACCAACATTTTTAAGCCAATTTAAAAGTGTTTTTGGTCATTTCTCAAGGGACAAAGTGATGTCAGCTTGGTGGCTATAGAGTGGCTGTGGGGAGCAACATACTGCCAATGTGATGGACATAGGGTGGCTGTTCAAATGCTGAAATGATTTTCCAACAAATAGGTGGTTGATGGTGATATTGGTCAATAAACTAAGGAGGATTAGGGTGATAATGTGACATTAACCCTTTTGATCTAATTTAAACTTCAATAAAATGTTTTGAGTAATTCAAAAGTCCAAATGTGTAATCTGATATAGGTTTTGATCTTTTCTGATGCAAACAAATGAATCAAAATCATGTTTTTGATCAATGATGGGTGAGTAAAAATGCTCAAACCATGGAAAATAGCCTATATGTATCGATACATTGCAGAATGTATCACTATGTTTGGTTTAAAAACCTTGAATGTATCAATACAATGAACATTGTATCGATACCATAAAGCATTGTATCGATGCTATGAATCATTATATCGATACATATTGATATGCATCAATACATTTCTTGACAAAATGCATGTTTTGGTCTTGGCATGCCCTAGTATCGATATATGAGCTCCTATATCGATACATAAGCTTATGCATCGATAAATTTACATGTTGTATCAATATAAATGGGGACATTTCAAATTTTTGGCATGTTAGAGCATTGTATTAATAGATAGGAACCATGTATCGATACATTCAAGCAACATTGTGAATTTTTTCATGTCTTTTATCCCCAGACACCTTGAACTATGTCCTTTGCATTTACCTATGATATGATCCATAGGCCTTCTTAACCTCCTCAAAATGCTTTTTTTATTGGGAGACAATGGCGCCTTTCGTGTTCATGCCTTAAGTTGCTTAAAAAATATCTCAGACAAAATAAGGTGTCTACAATTGCCCTTCTTTAGTCGTTGCTGAGAATCAAGAATAGGGCAAAGACAAATAGACATTATTTTGCTCAGGGGAAAACACCACTCCCTAGAACACCTGCAAAAAAATAAAGTGTAATTAACTTCATTGTGATAAGTGCAATGTATTGACAGCAATCCTGATAGGGGTTTACGTGAATTTTATAGGGGTTTGCCTTGTTACTAGGGTGTTAGGTTTTCTAAGATTTGACCCCCTTAGGCAGGTATAGAGTAACGTGGTTTTTTTTATTAGGGTGCTGCTAGCTTGTGCAGGCTTGGTTCCACCAGCTCGTGTGGGATCTGATTCGAGTGCTGCTAGCTTGTGTGGGCTTTGACTTAGACTTAGGTGCCACCAGCTCATATGGGCTTTGACTGGGATTTCATGCCACCAACTTATGTAGCTTTAACTCAAGTGTCGACAACTTATGTGGGCTTTGACTCAGACTAGTGCCACCAGTTCATGTGGGCTTTAACTCAGACTAGGTGCCACCAGCTTGTGTGGGCTTTGACTCGAGTGTCGCCAACTTATGTTAGGTTTAACTTAGACATGGGTACTGCCTACTCGTGTAGGCTTCAAAAAGGATATCACTGACTTATGGGCTTTAAAAGGGTGCCACTGACTTGTCGGCTTTTTGCAAAAGTACCATAAACTTATAGGTTTTGAAAATGTGACACTGACTCTGACTTGTGAGCTTTAAAGAGGTGCCACTAACTTGTGGGCTTTAAAAAGGTTACAATTGACTTGTAGGCTTTGAAAGGGGTGCCACTAACTTATGGCATTGAAAGGAGTGCCACTAACTTATGGGCTTTGAAAGGGGTGCCACTAATTTATGGGCTTTGAAAAAGTGCCACTAACTTTTAGGTTTTTGAAAAGTGCTACTGACTTGTGGGCTTTGAAAAGGGTGCCACTGACTTGTGGGCTTTGAAAAGGGTGTCACTAACTTGTGGGCCTTAAAGAGGTGCCATTAGCTTATGGGCTTTGAAGAAATGCCACTGACTTATGGGCTTTGAAAAGGGTGCCATTAACTTGTGGACTTTGAAAAAGTGCTAACAACATTTTTTGATAAAACTTCTTATACAAGTTTTTCTTAACAAAAGTTCATGATAAAATTTCTCGATGAAAAGGTTTTGACACTAGTTCTTGACAAAATGCTTCATAAAACTTCTAACAAACGTTCTCATCAAAAGTTTTTGATGATAGTTTTTGGACAATAATTTCTTGACACTAGCCCTTTGATACTAGTTTCTTGATAAAAATGGTTTTGACATAAGGTGAATAGAAGAAAAGAACCTTACCTGAATGACACTTAGTTTATGAAGCTTAAAGTACTTACCAAGAATTCCTTAGAGGTTTAGTAAACCTAGTTTGGAGTGATATTGTAAAAATGATGATGTATGACGATAATGTGAATGCATGATGTGAAGTCTAATATGGGAGATAGCCATAGTTTTTCTTATACATCATTCACACTCTCATAGAGATGGCAATTCATCTTTGTTGCAACTATGGATGGGAATTTTCCTAATCTTGCTAGGGATTATAGGTTATCCTAGATCCATTAGGGATACAACAAAAAATCTATTCTCAAGAATTTGGATTATTGCATTTCCTGATTTAGAAGGCTTAATCATTATCCTGACAATTGAAAGGCATTGTCAATAATTTAGAGACTGTTTGACTGATTAAGTTGATGTCTCTGATTTCTATAGGATTTTGATGAAACGCATGGGTTGACTTTTGGTTAGTTTAAAATGTTTTTTCTTGAGACGTGGCTTCTGAAAATGAGAAATGGTTTGGTGTATGGTCATGTCGAGTGGGCATTTGGACACAAAAAGTGAATGATCGTGACGATCAGGGCATGAGCAAACTTTCCTATGCTTTTTTTTCCTTTCGATGTAATGTAGAGATGTCCTGATGCATATTTCTGTTGATTATCAAATATTATCAACTAAATGACAACTGCAATGTGAATTGTACAAAGGTTAAAAGAAACAAGGCAATATTTATTGAAGACAACAAAGAGATACAACTTAGTATACTATTTGACAAACAAGTTATTCGGTGGCAAGAAGTATGATCTTTTGGGTAGAAGATTCCTCTGACAATCATGACATGGATGTTCTTTAGGTGCTTTTCATGATCTTTCTCTAACAATGAATGTGACTATAAGCTAATCTTCGAAAGATCCCTAGGATTACTTTGCTTTATTCTGTAAATGATCTTAGTCTGTGCCCTATCAAAATTGATCTTCTCCATTCACCCTTACGAGTTTTTAACTATCGTCGGGTTGGTTACCGAGATGTATTATTTGAATTTTCATCTAGACCCCTTTTTGTTTTGTTTTCTTTTTTTTTATATATTTGTTTTTGTTTATTTTTTTTGTTTATTTTGCTATTTTTTTGTTTTTATTTTTTTCTCCTTTTTTAAGGATGCCTTTTCGAGTTTTCACCCTCTGCGTGTAATATTTCTTGACAGAATCTGAGTTGGCAGGGTTGGGCAAGGTATTACTGTCCATTTCTGACGAGATTAAGGCCCTTCTAGAGAAGGCCTGCTTTATGGTATATGGTCTTTCCCAATTAAAGGTCCACTTGTCCAGTGCATCTTTGTGAATTGGAAGGATCTTCTTCAATACTAGTTCACTTGGGTAAAATTATCGTGGATGCATTTTTTTGCTGTGGGCTTAGATCATGCATCTTTGAGACATTTGACCATGGTACATGGCTTTCATGCATTTTTCCTCGATAAGGTTTAGCTAGTCGTATCTGTTCTTGACCCATTCAACTTTTTCAGGTTTGGTTTCCATCAAGACTTTAATAGAAGGGATCTTACTTTGATAAGCAATACAGCTTCTATCCCATAGACAAGAGAAAATAGGGCAGCACCGGCGAAAGTGCAAATTAAGGTTTGATAGGCATGATGTGCAAAAAATAGCTTCTCATACCAGTCTTTGTAAGTCTCAGGCATTTTTTTAACTATTCTTTTAATGTTTTTGTTGGCTGCATTAACTGCCCTATTCATCTTTGGGTGATAAGGGATAGAATTATGATGCTGGATCTTAAACTATGAACAGACCACTTACATCATTTTATTGTTTAAGTTGCTTACATTGTCTATGATGATTTGGTTCGGAAGGCCATATCTACAGATGATGTCCTGCTTGACAATCTTACATATGGTCGATCTAGTGACATTAGCATACGAGGTAGCCTCTACCTATTTGGTGAAATAGTCGATCGCTACCAAGGTAAAACGATTCCTATTGGAAGCTTTAGGGGTGATTGGCCCTATCACATGCATGCCCTATATGGAGAAAGGCTATGGGGCATCATGGCATAAAGTGGCGCTAAAGGGACATTGACCTTATTTGCATATATTTGACACTTATGGCATTTTTAGGCATAATTGATGCAGACTCTCTGGAGGGTCAACCAGTAATAACTTGGTCTCATGATTTGCTTGGCTATCTGATGTCCATTAGCATGTGTGTCATAAATCCCTTTATGAACTTCTTCTATGGTCTTTTTGGCTTCAAGAGTGTCAACACATATGAGCAATACTTGATCGTGACTCCTTTTGTATAAGATTTTTTCGTCGAGAACAAATCCTAAAACCAACCTAGTAATAGTCTTATTATCAGTCTCGGTTACATGTTTGGGATATTGCTGATCCTTGATGTAATAAAGGATATCATAGTACCATGGTAGGCCATCTTTCTCTTTTTCAAGACTATGACAATGAACTAGAGTTGTGTAGATGCTCATCTGGATGAGAGCAACGTTCGACTCTTGGTTGACTTTAAGCATGGATGACAAGGTAGCCAAAGCATTAACTATTTAGTTTTTTTTCAAGGTAAGCGTCGAAAACTAATATCATCAAATTCTTTCTTAAGCTCTGCTATTAGCTTCTTATACTGCATCAGCATGGCATCATGGTTTGCCATTCCCTTTTAATTGGTAGAATACTAGGCTGAATCACTAAACACCTATAATATCTTGACATTTCTCTCAATGGCTACTTGAAGCCTCATGACATAAGCTTCATATTCTACGATATTATTCGTATAGTCAAAATTTAGCCTTGCTATGAATAGATAATGACTTCCGTCAAGTGACATCAATATTGCCTCAATTCCATGTCCTAAAGTGTTTGATGCTCCATCAAAATACATCTTCCAGGCTTGATCTTGGGTGAAGGCATCTTCGTCTTCAGAAATGCACATTAGATCTTCACTTGGGAAGTCAAAATTCAAGGGTTCATAGTCATCTACCGCTCAACTTGCCAAAAAATCAACTATCGCACTGCCCTTGATGGTTTTTTGACTAACATAGGCAATGTCGTATTTAGAAAGTAAGACTTGCCATCTTGCTTGCCTTCTTAATAGTGTAAGGGCTTTACATAGATACTTGATCGAATTAAGCCTAGCTATCAACCATGTGGTGTGATATAGCATGACTACCTGAGTCTCTTAGCTATCCATACTAAAGCACATTATAGTCATATTTGGTGAACTTTTTGCTTAAGTAGTAGATTGCTTGTTCCTTCCTTCCTAACTTATCATTCTGCCCTATTACATAACCTATAGACTTGTCGAAGACTGCCAAGTAAAGGATTAAAGATCACTGAGCATTGACAGTACCAGTATTGACGAGCTTGACAGATAATGTTTGACTTTATCAAAGGCCTCTTGACATGCCTCATTCCACTCTCCTGAATTTTTTACAAAGAAGTTGAAAAATAGGGTCACATTTGTCAGTGAGCTGGGATATGAATCTCGTAATGTAGTTTAGTCTCCCCAAAAAGCTTTTTACTTCATTTTAGGTTTGAGGTGATGGCATATCTTAAATGGCTTTGACTTTGTCTGCGTCAACTTTAATCCCTTTTTTACTGACTATAAAGCCTAAAAACTTGCTTGAAGTGACTTCGAAGGTGCATTTGGTAGGGTTTAATTTGAGTTGAAATTTTCATAGCCGTTTAAAAAGTTTCTGGAGGTCTATGACATGCTCATCCTCTTTCGTTGACTTGGCAATCATTTCATCAATGTAGACCTTAATTTCTTTATGCGTCACGTCATGGAATAGGGCTACCATGGATCGTTGATAGGTTGCCTTAGCATTTTGAGTCCAGAGAGCATGACATTATAGCAAAATGTCCCCTACATGGTTATGAAAGTTGTTTTCTCCATGTCTTCAGGTGCCATCTTGATCTGGTTGTAGCCTGAGAATCCATCCATGCAGGAAAACAAAGAATTCTTGGCCGTGTTGTCTACCAAAATATCGATATAGGGTAGCAAAAAGTTATCCTTGGGAATAGCTTAATTCAGATCCCAATAATCAACCAATATTCGTACTTTGCCATCTTTCTTTAGGACTGGGACTATATTGGCAACCCATTCTAGATATTTAGCTACTCTGAGAAACCCTGCATCAAACTGCTTCTTGATTTCCTCTTTAATTTTAAGAAGTATTTCTAGCTTCATCCTCTTTAACTTTTGCCAGATCAGTTTGCATCAAAGCTTGATGTGAAACTTATGGACCACTATATCAGTGTCTAGTCCTAGCATGTCCTGAGATATTCCTAGAGTAGGTCTATGAACTTTGTACTAGTTGTCATCTTTATTGAGGTTTAGATTTTAACATTATTTCAATCTTCTTAAGTACCCAGATTTATTACTTCTATTAGGTTTTTATGAGGTATGATCTACTTCTCCTCTTGCTCAACTAATCGTAAGAAGTCTGGTGGTATGGATTTCTCTTTGAAATCTTTTTTTGGATTAACTTTACTAGTGCAAATTGACTGTTAGAAATTAATCTTCACCAACCCATTAGACATATCCATATCATTATCGCTAAGACACCTGAAAGGGTAAAAAAAATAAACATTACAAAAGGCACATACACAACCAAGGGATTTGAATAAAAATGAAAGCAAAAGAGTAATGGCTATAAAAAGGTTAGAAAGTGATACACAATATGGAATAATATACGTAAAAGTCATTTCATTGATAAAATATGCCCCTTAGATAGGACATCCATCTGTCTTTAGGTGAGGGCAGGTAGGTTTTCAATTTTTTTCACATTACGTGAAATAGATAGGAAAAGTGTAAGGGCTTCCATCATGACCCTGTCATCAAAATTAGGTTTTAGTAGAATGAAACAAATTTTATGCCTTGGTATCTTAGAGATAGAGGTTGTTAAGTGCCCTGTTTAGGATGACCATGACATTTTTAGCCTTTCACTCTTCTAAGTGGCTTGGATCGATTTATCCTCTTGAACTAAATATCTCATGGATAGATGAGAACATTGTCAACTTTGATTCTCCCTCTCAACTGAATGATCATGTCATCTCCTGGTTACAGATCCTCTTTTCTTGCTGCTTTCTTGAGTGCCCATTGGCTTTGAATCCTAAGCCTCTTTTATTAGCTTGAGTGGTGACTTGTAGTGCTTAGGTCATCCCTTGTAGATTTTTACCGAGCCTTTTTCTAGCACAGAAACCTTTGCTAATGGTTATTTTTGAACCCAAATGGGTACTCTTTAACAAGTGGGGTTCAACTATTGGTAATCCTTCTCCTACAAATATTGCATTAACAAACTCGAAGGATTGGAAAGATGACTCAGGTGCATCTTCATTAGGCTCTATATAGATATCCTCAGTGAAAGTAATGGCAATCATTTCTTTTTTAGCTCCAATGGTGACTACTTTACCATCTATCACAAATTTAAGCTTCTAATAGAAAGAGGATAGGACAGCTTCAGCGGAGTGTATCCATGGCCTTCCTAACAGGCAATTGTAAGAAGGATTAATATCCATAACTTGGAAGTCAACTTCATATATACATGGGCCTATCTGAAGTTGAATTATGATATTTCCAATTACTCCACGACATGTACTATTAAAAGCTTAGACTATGGTGTAGCTACTCTTAATGTTAGGCTGATCGACATGGAGTTCGCTTAATGTAGTCATAGGCATAACATTAAGGGCTGACCCATTGTCTATGAGTACTTTAGGCAAAATGGATCCTTTGCAATGGGTAGTGATCTGTAAAACTTTATAACTGCCCCTGCCTCTGGGTGGGATCTCATCACCAGTGAATGAGATAGAATTATCGACCATGATGTCGTTCACTAGTCGATCCAACTTGTCCACGAGGACTTCTGAAAGGATATATACTTCATTTAGCACCTTCAGTAATACATTTCGATGAACCTCTGAATTAAAAAGCAAAGATAGCATAGAAATCTATATGGGTTGTTTGCTTAACTTGTCTACAATGCAGTTTCATTGTGCTTGATGAACTTAAGAAACTCCATGGCTTCTTTTACACTTACTACTTCCATGACTTTCTCAGGCTGGAAATTCTTTGCTTGGGCCTGAGTGGTACTGGTGCTTAGAGATGCATCAACCTTTTGTTTTTCTTGACCTGGGGGAGCGTAACACCTACTGCTACAGGTTAAATGACTAACTCTTGAAAATTCCATTACAACAGTTGAGGAGTTAGTTCTTTGATCATCACAACTTGATTCTTATATTTCCATGGGACATCTTTGTTGCTCTTATGCGAAAATGGTTTAGGCATTTCCATAACTAACTTTGGTGTAGGTGTCAAAGAACTGACCTTGGGACTTAACTTGCCATAAAGAATGAAGGGTTGGTTTCTCCCGTAAGGTGGCTGTATGGTTTCATCTTCTATCATATTGATAGATTCAGCAGTAGGTGTGATCTCAGGATAGAATTCTATCTGTCCTTCATTCATCATTCTTTAAACCATGGACCTAAACTCCTTGCATGTTTGTCGAGTATGACCTATAACTTTATGGAAGTCACGAAAGTTATTAGGATTGTTTTTCAATTTTTTCATTGCGTTGAGCAACCCAACCTGAATCAATGCATGCCAGACCAAGAATATTGGCATTCTATGCTTGCCTTTCCTTTAGATTTGTTCTTAATTTCAATCATGCTTGTAGCTGGCTTAGTATGGTTTGGTAAAGGATTAGCGGCAACATTTGGTCCCTATTCCATCCTAAACTGTAAGACTTTTGAGTTAATTAGATTTTGTACATTTCATTTGAAAGATATGCAATTCTCAATATTATGCCCTACTGCCCCAGCATGGTATTCAAAGTGGGCGTTAGGGTTATACTACTGCGAGTATGGTGGTTTCTTTTCTGAGACATAGATTGGGGCCTTTAAATAATTTTGGGCCAAGGTTTGGTAGAGGTCCTTATAGGTTATAGGGATGGGATCAAAATGATATCTTAGTTGATTAGCACTTGGACTGTCATATGCATTATTGGTTGCTCAATTGGTACTTTGGTGAACTTATATTAGGTTGGCTTTATGGCGGGTTGGATGGGATTGCAAAGGATAGGTTATAGGTTATGGTTAGCTAAAAGGGTATGGTGATAAGGCGAGAATCCAACATGCTTGGGTAGTAAGGATCGGGTATTTGAAGTCGTTTTGGCTGAGATGAACTAGCATAACTTATGGTATTGGCCTCTCTTTCCTTCTTTTTACCGATAATAGGCTTCTTACTCAATCTAGCTATTTCCCTAGTAGACATTCTACCACTTTTACTAGCGGCATCGATCATTTTTTCTGAGAGCACTAAGTCTACAAATTTTTTAGTGGCATTCCCTACGAGCTTCTTATAATAAGGAGCACGTAAGGTGTAAATGAAAGTAACTGTCATCCCTTTTTCCATAAGGGGAGGCTGGACTAGAGCTGCTTTTTCTCTCCACCTTTAGGCATATTGTCTAAAACTTTTAGTGGACTCTTCTCAAAATTCATTTGGGAAAGTCAATATGACGCCTAATCTTACACATGCTGGTATTAATTTAGAGAGGCCTTAGCCAAGTCAGCCCATAATTAGAATTTCACATTGTCTAGCTCAATATACCACCAAGCTGCTACCCCAATGAGGTTGTGCTAGAAGCAATGATGAGGAGCTTTTCATCTTTCTCATACCCAGCCATCTTTTGTAGGTACATTCAGACATGGACAGAAAGGTTAATGGTTCCATTAAACTTTTCAAACTCTAAGACTTTGAACTTCAAGGGAATGACAAGGTTGGATGCTAAAGACAGTGATTGCGCATCAAGAGCTCTGAACTTGTCACTCCCTTTGATAGCTTGGAGGTATTTTTCTAGTGGCTAGAATTTGCTTACTTATTCTGTAATCATGGTGGACTTTTGACCTTCTGTATTCTTTGGTTCCTCATGGTCAAGGGCTATCAGATCTGCCAATGAGACTCTTACATTAACCCTTTGAGTATTAGAAAGGAATTGACCTACCTAATGGGATTTAGGTAGATGACTGGTGAAGCCTGAGCAGCAGGTGGAGGAGCTTTATTCCCTATTTAAGTAGTGCTGGCTTGCCTTTTTTCTTTCATAGAGGGTGTCATTAGTTCCATAAGTCTTGCCATCGAGTTTGCATTTCACTTTGCTGACGTACCATCTAGTCTTGTGATTCCTTAACCATTAGCTTAAGTCACTCAATACGAGGTTCATGATCACTCTTCCTGATTTGTTTATGGCATCACGTGTTATAGTGATGCAAGATGTTAGGTTTCGTTTTCCTGATTGATCGTGGAGACCTTTGCACTTTTATGGCCCAATTCCCATATTAGACTTTTACCTGAAGATGTATTTATTAATGAGTGATTATGATGCAATGATGAGTTAAGATAATGAATGATTGATGCAAGTGTAAAAGGGTGAAAGTAAATACGCGTATGCATTGGAGATAATTGAATCTTGGAACAGCTTTATCGAAAACATCTTTAATAAAGCCATTAAAAAGTCCCTTGCTAAACACTGAACCAAAGTAATTGTCCCAAAATGATGACAGTCGTGATAGTTATGATGAGATAATGCATGCGCCAAAACACAAACAAAGGTAAACGAGTTAGTGAAATGTATAAGAGATAAATGTAAGAAATTAAAGAAGTTGAGAACAACAGAGAAAAATATTCATAACATGTCTCTACCAAGGTGGTTAGACAAGAAATGGGCAGTGTATCCATATGTCCGAATGTAGCTTGCCCTTCGTGAGGTGATATAATACCTTATTTGATAGAAAAATAATCGACCGATACTGATATTCATTTATCGCCATTAGAACGGATGCGCGTTAAGCTGTGCCTTGGATAGCATAACGGCTTACAGCATAAGACACTGTGAATGATGGTTTTTGCTCACCATCATTTATTTAGACAAAAATTAGCCATGTTCGGGTGGCACAATGGCATGCCTTGATAACTGATAAAACTGTATATGCGGGCGACAATTGTATAGTCATTGTCACCTACATATTAAGGTAATTAAGAATAAAGGTTAGGAATGTTTCCCCAAGTAACCCTATTCTTTGGGTATTCTAGCAGCGTTTTAGTATGGTTTAACATTATTTAGCTCGTAGGGCTCACTATATAAGGTCTAAGTTGATGCCTAAATAGGTATCCAAATTGCTCCTCTGTCTGGTAAGGATAATCAAGGACCCCGATCCTAAACCCATCGCGGGTTTGATGGAACGAGTTTGATCCATTAGATGTATTTCCCCATGCAAATGCAGAGGGTTACTTGCAAGAGACATAGGTAATTTACATCCAAGAAATTATTGCCATACCTATAGGGAAGGTTACCCATGAAGGCGGATAGCTCACTTCCTCCTAATGATTGGGTTATAACCACACCATGGAGTTTGGTGGGACACTACTACCCATGCAAGTGCATGGTGTGTGACGGGAAAACGATCAAATCTTTTAGTTTACTTTCATATTACCTTTTTTATTAACTGATGATTATTCGAAAATAAGACAATCCAAACAATCATGCCAAACAAAAGATTAGTTGACAAAACAAAAAAAAGGGTCATAGTTAAATAA
The DNA here is from genome assembly GCA_038382025.1 of Adansonia gregorii. Taxonomy (NCBI): domain Eukaryota; kingdom Viridiplantae; phylum Streptophyta; class Magnoliopsida; order Malvales; family Malvaceae; genus Adansonia; species Adansonia gregorii. Next base: position 1,805,940 of record JBBYHO010000013.1, read on the forward strand.
TGACCAAAGATCGAAAGAAACAAAACCTAGCAAGACATGGCTAGTTGTTGGCCAACTCTCTGTACTATCACTAGTGGAGTCGCCAAGCTATCACAACGTGCCTCGGGGTGGATCCTCATGCATCTATGGGTGTGTACAACTTAATATATTTTCCTAACTTGGTAATGTCTTCTTGATCGAGACTTTTCTTTCGCAATATGATGAGAAGAAGAATGTATGGATTCTTGACTTGTGGTATACTAAAGAGGACCATAAGACAAATCACTCATCTTATTGGTCTTAGATAACCATCACAAAATGGCCAACACTTGAGCGCCATCGATCATTTTGGGTTAGGCATGATCAAATGCCTATTAAGACCCATGTGTTGAGTTATGAAACTCAAAACATCGATCATATGGTCTACGTAATACAAAGATTCATCATTTGGGTTTAGGAGTTGGTTATGCATAATGAGGTATGAACCTCTTTGCGATGCCCGAAATGGATACCTTACTAGCTGTGTCTCATCTTAGTTTTGATTTTTTCGATCTTACCTCCTCACTATTTTGATATAACCCTCTTTTAATGCATGAATCTTATATAAATACAAATCCAGGTTTTGATGAAAAAGATTAAATCTCATATACACCCCAGAGAGATGGGGAATATAGACATTTTTAATAAAATGAACTTTGGATTTTACTTTGAAAATGGAATGTTCCATTTTGGGCACTAGAAAGATAACCATGTAGAACATTATCGTTAATTTTATTTGAAATGATTTGAAAATATGAATGTGAATAATCATCACAAAGAAATCATGTTAGTAGGCAACAAATAAAGTAACATAACATGGATCATTCAATGTAATGATAAAGAAAAAGAATGGATTATTGGAATTTATCCCGTAATTGGCATCAATTAATTAGGAATAATCGAATCGATAATTTTTTAGATGCATTTAGGTTTTTTGACTGAAAGAGTTTTTTTTACACACTCATGGAAGCCCGGGAAGGAGAAAAATTTAATTGTAATTGAAAGACAGGGTTGGAGTATGCCTATGGATGACCAATAATTTTGACAAAGGGGGATTTTTAAATCTTGAAAATTATGAAAAGTAAGGTTAGAATATCCCTTCGAAAGGTTGAGGTTGGAATATCCCTATGGATGACAAATCATTTTGACAAAGGCAGATTTTTTAATCTCGATAATTTTGAAAAGCAGGGTTGGGGTATCCCATCGGAAGGTCGAGGTTGGAAAATTTAAGTTGACAAAACTTCATGATTTAGAAAATGAATGAGCATTTCGATGATTTCTAGCAAAAGAAATTATTATGAATGAGGATGGTAAAGATGTAAAATATGTTTGTGCCTTGATACGAGCCTATGGGAGGTCAAAGCATGTTCTCGAGGTTGATGGGGGTGATATGGTGACAGTCGAAGGTCTTGTGATAAAGCTTGGGAAAATAACTCAATTTTGACCATAACCAAAGATAGGGGACAATATCACATTGTCCTAGTTCCCAAATTTATTCTAAATTGGTTTGAAGGCTTTAGAGGGTGGATAAGATACCATAAGAAAGGAAACTTGATAAAGGTCAATCTAATATATTCCCAATATCCCAAACAGTCACTTTCTGAGGGAATAAATTTTTAAGTTTGGATTCATTACACTACTAGCAGGGCATACAGGGGGCAAGGTGTGTCAAAATTTGAAAAATCACCCCAGACTCGTTTGGTATCAAAAAATTACAAACACTATCTTTCCAAAAATTTCATGAACCTTTTAGGAAAAATGTTTGAAAATTTTGAAAAAATCATTTAGTAGGTCTCAAAAGGCCCAACCAGAATGCTCTTTGTTCACTCAAAGGATTCTAGACAATCTAGGCTTGAAAAATCATAACTCTTTCATCCGGACTGATCCAGGAATGAACAAGATGTTGTTTTAAAGATATTTGACACACTTTTAGAGAAAAATATTATAAAATTCATGAAAAAATTGTTTGGGATTTTAAAGTGATTTTTCAATTTGCAATAATTATGCTACCAATAGGGGATAAAGCAAAGCAAGGGGTATTTCTTATTTTCTTTATGTCTATGGGTCCAAACATAAGTCATTGACGTTCAAACATCCATGGCTGAAGGGACAGAGTGGTATAAGTGTCACGAACTCATTTGCACAGCCCCAGAGTAGTTTAGGATGACGAAACAGCTCGTTAATCATACCACTTATGGTTTTGACTCAAAAACAAGACATGAACATTTCGAGAACAAGTGTAAGGCCATTTTTGTTACAAAATTAGAAGATTTAAACTCATTTAACCTGGATTCCAAATCTGAAAAACTTAATTTTCCCTAAGATATTTTGCTAACATTAAGGAAAAGGCTAAGTCCACGCTAATCCTCATTGGTTAAGGTTAACATCCTTAACTTGGGGGGGTTTGAAAATTAGTTTTTTATAGCCATCAAACATTCATTTAGACAAGGAAAAGACAATAAACTACAAGGGGATGGCACAAAACATAAATGAGGATACAAACTTTACTAATGGTCTTCACAAAGAAAGTGTTATGCATTGTGACAAGAAAATGTTATAGATGTTGAAAATGACAATGGTTCATGCGAGCTAATGTATAAATGTGCTTAAAATGTGTTAGGATAATGATTTATACATGGACTAAGGATAACAAGATGCATGGATATGGCATAAAATGTATAAGTAAGAGCTATCAGAATAATAAGGATGACATGAGGCATTTTGCACATCAAGAGGCATTAAGGCATCCAAATCCTAAACCACCACAACCAAAAGCCACAATAATGCATGAGAATCCTAAGAGGGTGATGAAAACATAGAGAGCTCACTAAAATGATGAAGATGCCAAAAAATATAAAATGAAAGTGATAAAGTAGGAAGATTTACCAACAAAACTTTATTTTTTGGCCAAATAGTTGGAGCAGTAGAGATAACTTGAATTTTCCTCTTTTCCCCGTTGTTAATAAGCAAGAAAAGGGGAGAAGTAATGAGGTTTTGGTTCTGGTATGGACGAGGGTGATTTTTAGAATGTGTAGAGGTTAAAAATGAGTGCTTTAGCACTGTTTTTGGGTGCTAGGTGAAGGACTACGGGATTTTAGTTTTCTTGATGTGTGAATGTGTTTTTGGAAGCTAAAACAAGCTGGAATTTAATCCTTTTTAGCTGAGATAGAAGTGGTTTATTTATACTAGCATTTTTGAGCCAATTTGGAGGTGTTTTTGGTCATTTCTCAAGGGGGCAAAGTGATGTTTGCTGGGTAGCTAAAAAGTGACTATGGAGAGCAACTTCTTGCCAATGTGATGGACATAGTGTGGCTGGTTTAAATGCTGAAATGATTTTCCAGCAAATAGGGTGGCAGATGATGATATTGATCAATAAACTAGGGAAGAGTAGGGTGATCATGTGACATTAACCCTTTTAATCTGATTTAGACTTCAAAAAAATGTTTTGATTAATTCAAAAGTCCAAATTCGTAATCTGATATGGGTTTTGATCCTTTTTAATGCAAAGAAACAAGTTAAAATCGAGTTTTTGATCAATGGTGGAAGAGAAAAAAAATGCCTAAACTATGGAAAATGGCTTGTTTGATACATTGCCAAATGTATCAATATATTTGGTTCAAAAACCTTGAATGTATCGAAGCAATGAACATTGTATCAGTACTATGAACCATAATATCAATACATGTTGATGTGTATCGATATGTTTCTTTACAGAATGCATGTTTTGGTTTTGGCATGGCCTAGTATCTGTCGCAACGTACCCCAAGGTAGATCATCGCGGATCTATAGGTGCGTATGACTTAAAATATTTTTTTGACTTAGGAATGTCTTCTTGACCAAGACTTTTCTTTCGTAATGTGGTGAGAATGAGAATGTATGAATTCTCGACCTGTGATACAGTGAAGAGGACTATAAGATGAATCACTCATCTTATTGGTCACGGATGACCCTCATGAGATGGCCAACGCATGGACTCGCCACCAATCATTTCAAGCCAGGCATGATCGAATGCCAATTGAAACCGATGTTTTGAGTTATAAAACTCAAAACATCGATCCTATGGTCTACTAGTACAAAGATTCGCTGTTTGGGTTCGGGAGTTGGTTACGTGCAATGAGGTATGAACCTCTTTGTGACACTCGAAAGTGGTACCATACTAGCTATGCCTCATCTGGTTTCAATTCTTTCGATCTTACCTCATCATTATTTTTATATAAGCCTTTTTTAATGCATGAATCTTATAGAAATAAGAATCCAAGTTTTGATGAAAAAGATTTAATCTCATATATGCCCCGAAGAGTTAAGGAATATAGAAATTTTCAATAAAATGACACCTGGATTTTACTTTGATAATGGAATGTTCCACTCTAGGCACTAGAGAGATACCCACGCTAACATTACCTTTAATTTGATTTGAAATTATTTAAAAAATGAATCCGAATAATCATTATAAAAAAATCACATTAGTAAGGCAACAAATGAAGTAACATAACATAGATCATTCAATGCAATGATAAAGAAACGGAATGGACTATTGGAATTTACTAGCAATTAGCATCAATTATTTTGGAATAATTGAATCGATAATTTTTTAGATGCATCTAGGTTTCTTGATTAAACGAGGTTTATTTGACACATTCATGGAAGTTCGAGAAGAAGGGAAAAAATTAATTATAGTTGAAAGACAAGGTTGGAGTATGCTTTCAAGAATGTGGGGTTAGAGTATCCCCATAAATGACATAATTTTGACAAAGGAGGATTTTTAAATCTTGATAATTTTGAAAAGTGAGGTTGGAGTATCCCCATGGATGACAAATCATTTCGACAAAGGAAAATTTTTTAATGTCGACAATTTGGAAAAGCAGGTTAGAGTATCCCCAAAAGTGATACATCTGACACTCATTAGAGAAGTCAAGTTAGAAAACTTAAGTTGTCAAAACTTTGTAATTTAGGAAATGTGTGAGTATTTCGACAACTTTTGGCAAAACAAATTATTGTGAATAAGGATGGTAAAGATGCAGAATATGTTTGTGCCTTGATACGTGCCTATAGGAGGTCAAAGTATGGTCTCAAGTCTGATTGGGGTAATACAGAGACATTCGAATGTCTTGAGATGAAAATTGGGAAAACAACTCAATTTAACCATAACTGAAATAGGGTACAATATCACGCTATCTTGCTTCCCAAATTTATTCTAAATTGGTTTGAAGGCTTTAAAGGGTGGACAAGATACCATTAGAAAGTTAACTCGATGATAATTAATTTAAAACTATTCCCAATATCCTAAAACGTCACTTTTCGGGGGGGAATAAATTTTCAAATTTAGATTATATTCGCTACTGGCAGAGCATACTATGAACAAGGTCTGTCAAAATTTGAAAAATCATTTCAGATTCATTTGGTATCAAAAAATTGCAAATAATACCTTTCTAGAAAGGGAATTTCATGAACCTTTTAGCAAAATTGCTGGATGAATTTGAAAAAATCATTTAGTGGGCCCAACCAAAATACATGTTGCTGATTCTAGGGGTTCTAAATCGTCTAAGTTTGAAAAATCATAATTCCTTCATCCAGACTGATCCGGGGGTGAACAAGACCTTGTTTTAAAGATATTTGGCACACTTTCAGAGAAAAATATTATAAAATTCATGAAAAATCATTTTGGATTTTAAAGCTATATTTCAATTTGTGACAGTGATGCTGCTATCAGGGGAAAAAGCAAAGCAGGAGATATTTTTTATTTTTCCTTAAGTTTTCGGGTCCAAACATGGGTCATCGACATTCGAACATCCATGACTGAAGAGAAAGAGTGGCATAGGCATCACGACCTCATTTGCACAATCCCTAAGTATTTTAGGGATGAAATAGCCCATTGATCATACCACTCAAGGTTTTGACTCAAAAACAAGGCACAAACACTTTAGGAACAAGTGCAAGGCCATTTTTGTTGGAAAATTAGAAGTTTTGAGGTCGTTCAATCAAGATTCTGGATGTTGGAAAACTTAATTTTCCCCAAGATTTGTGTTGCTAACCTTAAGGAAAATGCTAAGTCCATGCTAATCCTCATTAGTTAAGGTTAACATGCTTGGCTTGGGGAGGTTTTGAAAATCAATTTTTGATAGCCATCAAACATGCATTTAGACAAGGAGAAGACAATGAACATAGAAAGGGATGGCACAAAACATGAATGGGGGTGCTAACTTTACCAATGGCCTAGACAAAGAAAGTGTTATGCATTTTAACAAGAAAATATTATGGAAGTTGTAAATGACAATGATTCATGACGCAAGCTAATGTACAAATGTGCTTGAAATATGTTAGGCTAATGATTCATACATGGATTAATCATAACAAGATGCATGGGTATGGCATAAAACATATGGCAAGAGCTATCAAAATAATGAGGATGAAATGAGGCATTTTGCACATCAAAGGGGCATCAAGGCATCGAAATCCTAAACTACCACATCCAAAGGCCATAATATTGCATAAGAATCCCAAGAGGGTGATGGAACATGGAGATCTCAATAAAATGATGAAGATGTTGAAAAACAGAAAATGAAAGTGATAAAGTGAGAAGTTATGCCAACAAAACTTCACTTTTTAGCCAAATAATTGGAGCAGTTGAGATGGCATGAATTTTCCTCTTTTCTTTATTATTAATAAGCAAGAAAAAGAGGGAAATAATGGGTTTTTGGTTCTGGTATGGATGAGGGTGATTTATAAAATGTGTAATGGTTGTGAGTGAGTGTTTTAGGGCTATTTTTGGGTAGTGAGTAAAGAGCTACGGGATACTGGTTTTCTTGCTATAGGAATGTGTTTTCGAAGCTGAAAATGAGTAGGAATCTAGCCTTTTTTAGCTGAGATATAATTGGCATATTTATACCAGCATTTTGGAGCCAATTTAGAGGTGTTTTTGGTTATTTCTCAAGGGGCACAAAGTGATGTCAGCTTGCTGGCTATAGAGTGGCTGTAGAGAGCAACTTGCAGCCAATGTGGTGGACATAGGGTGGTTGGTTTAAATACTGAAATGATTTTCCAGCAAATAGGGTGACTGATGGTGATCTTAGTCAACAAACTAGAGAGGAGTAGGGTGATCATGTGAAATTGACCTTTTTTATCTAATTTAGACTTTAGAAAAATGTTTTGATTAATTCGTAATTTGATATGGGTTTTAATCTTTTTTATGCAAAGAAATAAGTTAAAATTGAGTTTTTGATCAATGCTGGACAAGTCAAAAATGCTCAAACTGTGAAAAATTAGGCCAGTTGCTAAAAAAATTAACCTGGACAAAATAAGGTGTCTATAGTATCGATACGTGAGTACCTGTATCGATTCATAAGCTTATGCTTCGATACATTTACATGTTGTATCGATACAAATGGGGACATTTCAAATTTTTGGCACATTGGAGCATTATATCGATACATGGTTCCCATGTATCAATACATTCAAGCAAAATTGTGAATTGTCTCATATCTTTTGTCCCCGGACACCTTGAACTATGTCTTTTGATGCCATATCTTTGTATTTACCTTTGATAAGATCCATAGGCCTTCTTGACCTCCTTAAAATAGTTTTTTCGCCGAGCGACAATGCCCCCTCTCACATCCATGGCCCAGGTTGCTAAAAAAATAGCCCGAACAAAATAAAATGCCTACACCAATGACAATTATGAGATACATCCTAATCGACCCCTTTCCATTCTTTCCGTGTTTTATTCTTATGCAATATTTATTATATCTAATTATGCCTTACTAACACATTTCCTTTCATGGTGATAATATTGCATTCATGTTTAAACTAAATCTTTTAAAAAAATCACCAATGCAATGTTTCATTTTTGGTATCCCATTAATGCTCAACATGGAACTTCTTCTTTGAATTAAATCTAAAAAATACTTTTAACTATACATTTTGTCGCACCTTTAGGTTTCATAACGAAATTCAAACCTTTTTTATAAAAAAACAAGATTTTTTTTTAAAAAATTCATTTAAACATACTAGGGGATTATACACAAATAATGACAATTTAAGGTTGAGAAAACCATCCAAAATAATCTATAGCTAAATTGTATCGATTTAAGGCACCATAGGGGTGCTAAACTTTCCCCACATGTAACCAACTCTAAACCCACTTACCAAGCTCTGGTACACGTTGAACCTTTGAGTTTAATAACTCGAGGTACAAATTCTAAAGATGTTGAATTATACCCAGCCCAAATGATTAGTAGCGACTCAAAGTTTTTGGCTACTTCATAGTGTCCATAAAAGATAAATCGAATGACTAATTCATCCGATGATCTCCCCCTTTCCAATGATAAGAAACACTTTTTTCTTACCACATCTCACTTTAAATCCCATAGAAGATTATTTTTTAAGTCGAGCATATTTTTTCGATAATGATGAATGATAAACAATAGCTTGGCAATTCCACTAGTGACATATTTAGAGAGATAAGTCTACAACTAGTCATATCTTATACGGTTCCTGGTTTCCTTTAATTTTCAATTGTTATATAACTATAATCTTTTTTTTGGTTTTGTCAATAATATAACTATTATTTGCTAATTATGCTTGTATTTGTTTTCCTTATCAATTGCCAAAGTTTTCGTTTAGTCAAAAAATAAAATATTGATTTTTGGAATGATATAAATAAGTATAATTAATAGTTCATTGTTTTCCTAACACATACCAATCACTTCCATTTAGATTAGACTCTTAACCCACTTTTCAGAGGGAGAATAATACTGATATTAGGTGGAATTGAACTATTTGCCTTTATGATGGTGATAGTCCAATGAGGAACCTTTTGGGGTGTAAATTACCTATGATTTCATTGTAAATAACTTACCCATATAGGCATAAGGAAAAATATATCCACCCAAATGAAACCTTTCTACCAAGCCAGTGATAGGCCCTTACTCGATAAAAGAACAATTTGGGAACTAATTTTAAAGTCAATCCAACCCTCATATAGTGATATGTAAGAGTTAAACTATGTTAAACCATAACAAAATGTGAGCTAACAGTCCCTATCTTATACTCTTATGCATTATTTGCAATATAGGAGAAAATGAACAAATATTACCCTAAATGTTTGTATTTTATGACCAGTAAAACCTTATGCATCTTAATAACTTCATAAGGCATGCTGTTATACAATCTGTTCGATGGCTAATGTTTATTCATTTTAGGTGACGACAAATGAATGTTGTTACCTATGATCCTAATTAAGGGCCTGTGACACCTTCCAAGAATAAATTTAACCTAGGTAAGCTGTTATGCTATCTGACAGATGATTTAACGTTTGCCAATTACCTGGTAGTGTTGAACAAACATCATCTCCTAGGTCCTTATTTTTGTTTTAAGGGTCCTCATATTTGTTAGTTTATGCCCTAGAGCCAATTAACTTGGATAAGGCATATATTAGTTAATAATGCAAACCTATTACTTAATTTAGTGATTCAAGGTTTTCCTTTATGCTAGTGGCAAGCTTGACAATCATGACATACTAATTGGATAAAACCCATGGAACATATTTGGCCTTGCAAAGGAATTGTATTGAGTTACAATTATGGGATCCTTATACATCAAAAACATGTTCCTAAAACTATTCCCAGTCATGGTATTGCCAAGATAGAGCATTCGGAATGCTTAAAAACTAGCATGTGTTATGCCTTTTTACTTATGAAGTAAGCAGCCGAACTCAAGGGTTGAAGTATATAGGATACTTGGATGGTTTATGGGTGATTATTTTGAGAAAGCAAGTTCACTAACATGGCTCATGTGAAAGCTTCATTTGGTATTGTCACTCGGTGTGTATAAAAAAGTTTTCACATGCTAATCATATAACTAGTTCATTGAATTGTGATACTAGGTCATCTTATATAGGGAGTGTCACACTTTGATTCCAACATAAACGGGTTCATAAGGATGGGTGCCGAAGGTAGGTGGCACAAAACATACAAAGGTGGATAAGTAATCTAGAGAGAATTCACCACTCTAAGTGATATCAAGGACATATCTTATATGTTCTTTGCTTTGGTTAGCTTGATAAAGTCATTGGCCAATGCATGATGAATGTAAGAGAAATGGTTTCTCTAAATCCATAAGGTTAACCATATCCTACAAAAACTAATATGGATTCATACATAACTAGACACTACACCATGCTCACGGGTCTTTTGAGATATTTGGTGAAATGACCAAATTACTCCTATTGAAAGGTTTTTCCAAGGTCATATTGAATCTTAAATATTTGAGTGGTTATGATGGGTTACTAGATCTTTCTCTTGATCTGTGAATGTAATTAATGAGAATAATTATATTAATTGCTAACATGTTAGGAACCTAATAAGTCACACACAATAAGACGATCCATTAGATTAAATCAAGGATTTAATTATGAATTTATTAAATAAAATGCATGATAATGAGGATTTAATTGAATTTGTTCAATTAAGTATTATTAAAGACATATATTAGATTTATGAAATTTAATTAGATATGTATTAATATGGCAATAAAGATAAGAATGTTTTATTGAACTCATGTTTTATGGTAGACATGTCAATAGGGATATCATGGTTTTGTGCTAGATAATAATTTCTAGCACGTTAAATAATTATTTGATAATTATATGATAAAATTTACATGATGTAAAATTGCTTTAATTAGGTGAGAAATTTAAAGAGGAATTAAAGGTTCATGCAAGAAAATAGGGATTAGTCCAATAGCCTTAATTCTTAAGTTAAATAGGCCTAGTTTTGAACAAAACCTATTTAGACTTCATACGATTTAGGCACAACAATAGTGGGCCACCTGGTGCTAGATTAGGCCTAGATACTAAATAATTAATAGTTGGGCCCAATCTTAAATGGTCTAGGTAAAAAAGTTTTACTTAAATCCCTATGAAAATACTAAAAGAGATGCCGCCATTCATTTTGGTAGTAATGGGCCTGGTTGATCCATTAGTTAAGTTTAACCTAGTAGTAGATATGTAAATATACATCGATAAGGGTTTTTGGAAGAATGATACACCTGTAGCTAGCAAAACAACCCTCAAATCCAAACCCTGGGAATCCCTAAACCAAGTTGGCACAACTTTTAAACTCTTTTCACAACTAAAGGTCATTTGCTCATTCGATGATCTAGAATCATTTTTTATCATGAGAAAAGTAAAAGAAACATGTATCTAACATTTTTTAGTGTAAATGTTAGCAATAGGAGATTAGAAACCATTATTGTTGTTCCTCTATAGCTTAACTATAGCTTGTTCTTATCTCCCTATTCTCGAAAAAAAGACAACCTTAAACTATTCTTGGTTATGTGAGAGAAAGTAACTTCATCCTACCTATTGGATAAGGCTTTTCGAGCCTTTTAGCTAGTAGCACATAACCACTGGACATTTGTAAAGGTTCTAATAGCTATCTGTATCGATCATCATTAAAAGCAAAGTGCATATGTTGCTAGTAGCCTCAAAGAGATATCAAAGTAACTAAGCAATGGCAATGACCATGCACAGATCGAGACATTTAGAGTTACAAGCCCTTAAGTAGGTAAATGTCAAACAAATCTATGTTTGTAAATCTTTATTCGACCACATGTAGATTTCAACTTGAAGATCCTAAGGAAATCTAGGTTTTTCTCTATTTTATATTCACTATGCATGCTTTACGCATTTTATTTTTAATTTTAATCATATGTAATTTCATTTAGCATGAGCTTAGGATTTTTAATAGTATTGTCTCATTACTAAGAAGCTCAACTTGGGTAAGCTATTATGCTGTCTAAACAGCTTAATGCCAACCAATCTTTACGTAAGAATGAATGAACATCATTACCTAAATTGTTAATTTCATCCTAAAAGACACCATACCATCTTAATAGGGATGATTATAACTTCATCATGCTATTATGCTATCGTTATCAACCCAGGCCATAGCAGGTAAACAATATTGTTATGGTTTTCTATATTCGTCCTTAAGCATCGTACAACCTATTATTAAGGCAATTTTCATGGCTTATTGTTGTTGCTTTTATTTTTGTTATTCTCACCAATATTCTTTTACCCTTTACTGTTTATTGTTTTTCATGTTTATGGTCATGCATCATTATTTCCATCAAACATGTAATGATAATTAGCAGGGAAGCAATGGCAAACGAGCATCATACTATCCATAATAAAATAAGACCATCACATTGGCTTCATTTGCCTTAATAAGGCTCGGGGCATAATTCATCCATTTAGATGGATTTTTTCCTACATGAGCTATACTACCAAGTATTAAAGACATGATAATGCACATGCATCATATTGCCACCAATAATGCAATCTTCCTTGCCCTAATAAAAAGCTTGAAGCTTTTCAGAGTAAAGCTCTTATTGGAACTAACAAGCCTTTGAGTGGTAAGATGTCAAACAAATATATATTTGTAAATCTCTATTCGATCACATGTAAATCTCAACTTAAGATCCTAAGGAAATCCAGGTATTTTTTAATTTTATTTTCGCTATGCAAGCTTTACACATTTTATTTTTAATTTTAATCATATAAAATTTCATCATGCATGAGCCTAGGATTTTCAACATTATTGTCTCATTAGCAAGAAGCTCAACTTGGGTAAGCTATTATGTTGTCTAACTAATGGCTTAATGCCAACCAATCTTTAGGTAAGAATGAACGAACATCATTACCTAAATTGTTAATTTCATCCTAAAAGACATTGTACCATCATAATAGTGATAATTATAACTTGACCATGCTATTATGCTATCCGTGTCAACCCAGGCCGTAGCAGGCAAGTGATACTGCTTATGGCTCTCTATATTCATCCTTAAGCATCATACAACCTATTATCGAGGCAATTTTCATGATTTATTGTTCTTGCTTCTATTTTTTCTATTCTCACCAATATTCTTTTACCCTTTATTGCTTTATTGTTTTTCATGTTTACATTCATGTATCATTTACTTCTATAAAACATGTACGGATAATTAGTAAAGAAGCAATGGCAAATAAGTACCATACTATGCATAATAAAAGAAGACCATCCTATTGGCTTCATGTTGCCTTAATAAGGCTTAGGGCATAATTCGTCCATTCAAATGGATTTTTTTTCTTACATGAGCTATACTACCAAGTATTAAAGACATGACAATGCACATGCATCATATTGCCACCAATAATGTAATCCTTCTTGCCCTTAATAAAAAGATTGAAGATTTTTAGAGTAGAGCTCTTATTAGAAGTAAAATTTTTGTCTATATTTTGTGCATCTCATGCATACCATGTATCGCTCATAATCCTATTTATAATCATAAATGTAAATCTCCATGAAAACATTTTCATGTTTTATCAGCTTTTCAAACCATGATTAGCACCATCATTGCATTCACTGCCATACATACATCCATGCATACGTCTACTCACGACACAAATATAAGGTGTAGAGTGATAGTCCACATGGATGCAAGAATTCTTTTAATAAAGCTTTATTGTTTTTTTAAGATGTACCAAAATCGACTAATGCTATTGATCATAGAAGACAAGTGTTTAGCTACAATTAAAAGACTAGAACTTTTGCATAAGGAAGACCAAGAGTAGATGCTTTGTAGAACAGGAGAGCTGCATGCCTAAATAGCAAAAATGATGAAACTATTGGTAGCCTCTATAAAAGGGAAAGAACAAGTCAACACTGCTGATATTAGGAAAAAAACCTACAAATCATAAGAGAATATGAATAGTAGTATTATAGTTACTTTTACAAGAAAAATGTGTCTCAAGAATAGTGCTTTCATGTGACACCAGTTATAAGAGTACCACTAATCATCTATTGGAGACCCATCATCACAACACACATGTATCTTGAATTTCATAGGACATATACTAGATCTTCCTTAGTTGATCCATCAGTTCCAATCTGGATGATCCAATGGAATAAGAGAGACCTGACAATGCCAGACCCATAGAGACCATTAAGGATACAAAGCTGCTAAAGAAGCATCTTAAAGCAATCAAAAGGAATGAAAATTTTAGAGCCATCAATGCTAAATTTCTAGGTTTGGTGTCCAATCTTATCATTCCCAAAGTTCAAGGTACCTAACTTTAAGAAATATAATGGGCCACTAATTTAACTACCCATATTTGGATGTATTATCAAAAGATGGTCAAGTATGAAGCCAATCAGAAGCCCTGATTCATTACTTCCAATATAACTTGACTAGGAAGTAGCCTGGTGGTGCATTAAACTAGAGAAAAACATGATCCAAACATGTGCTAATCTCACTAGGGCTTTTTGGACCAATATAAGCATGTCTCTGATTAAACACCAAATAGAATATGTTTGAAGAATATGAAGAAGAATCTTTCAAGAATTTCAAGCAATATGGCCAAAGATGGAAAGATGAGGTAGCATAATTGCAACCACTATTAACCGAGAAAGAAATAAGAGTATACTACTCTATGGAAACATGTGTGCCCCTTTTTTTGACAAACTTATAGGAAATGCTTCAAGGAATTTTGCTAATATTGTTATATATAACAAAACAATAAAAAAGACAATAAAAAATGGAAGGCTCAAAAAAGACAAGACACTAGATGCCATAAAAAATAAGGTACCTATGAATAAAGAAGAAAAGTCAAAGCTTTGATCTATTGAAGACCGTGGAGGAAAGGTTTTACCATGTACCACTTATACATGGATTCCAAATTGGTCAGCCAGCCAGGGATATTGTCGCATCAAATCTTTACTCAAGTTATTATACACAAGCATTTCTATTGATGCATAACCCATTGCCTATGACTATAATCAAATCTACCTACAACCAAAAGGATTATGGGATAGTAAAAAAAACAGCGAGGCAGTTGGGATAAAACTCCCATCAAGCTCACTATCATTCACAAAATTACTCCTCCAACTCACCCAAGATTAGTTCATTTCTCCAATTCACTTTAAGCTTATAAAGTTATCATATCCGGAGGGTCATGACACCATTGTTGCTTGTGGCTACCACCTAAGGAGCACAGCCATTCTACAAAAAAATGCAGGGCTCCAAAAAGAAATGTGTAATAGTTGGTTGAAGCAAGATTGTTAAAGTTTGATCAATTGTAAGGGTGAAATGAGACATATGAATCTGAGTCAATGGGTGCATTCCAATGTAGCATACTCCATGTAGAAAATTTTTGTCCTTGAATTGACACTTTCTATTAAACAAACGTGCTTTAAATCAAGTGTTTAAGTGAGATTACTAATGATTGCTACTAAAAATGAGTTTGCATTCGTCATCTCTTTTACAAGCTTTTACATGTATCAAACTATGACACTTGAAAAACCCAAGACTTTAAAAGATTCGTTTTAAATTTCAGAGCTATGCCCATACCAGATCAACTAAACAAGTTGAAGCCTCGACCTAGGCTAAGAGTGATATGACTAATTTTTAAAATTTATAGATTCTTCAAAAATCAAATAAGTAAAATATTCTTTAAAAGGTACCAATGATAGTACTTGGTACATACCAAAATTGTGCCAAAACCATCAATTTTTTGACAACAAACAAGATTTGAGTTGTTAGACCATTTCCCTAAAGCTTTTCACAAGTCACGTCTTGGGGGCACCACCATAACATTGTCTTATGTCCCTAGAAAAACCTTTTTAGACCATCATATTTTCCTATCATTTTAATACCTTGAGACTAAATTTCCTTGTCAATGCAAACCTCAAGACATAAAATATGATATATTCCTTACAACAAAGAAACTCGGCATTGCATGATTTTCCATCAATGGTGAATGAAAAAATATATGCCCACAAATGTAGTGAGGAGAGGAGAATTACAGCCACCATATAAAAAATAAAGAAAATTAAAATTAAATATGATATCATATGATTAAGATGTTCAAGCTGTCTCTAAAAGAACATTTTTAGGGAATGACTCTTTGGTTCACATAGTTATGTTTAAGATAGAAAAATAACCATCTTTCATCATCTTTTAACAAATTAGAAAATTATTCCCTTGCTATTCCTTTTTTAGCCTAATGAATTCATTCTTAAAAAACCTTAATCAAGGATCCCCCTCCATAACGAGGGGTAAACAAAGACTTTTTAAGAAACACCAGGGCAAATATTTTATTCTATAATTGTGAAAATGCCACACATCAAAAGGGGAAATTTGAAATATAACAATTTTTCAAAATTCAAGATTTTCTTCATGAAAAATGAAAAAGAAAAATGGGAAAAAAGTAGTGAAAAAGGCCAAAGCGCCAAATAAAAAAGAAATGCAAAGCAAAAAAGCAAAAACAAAGCAAAAATAGAATCAAGAAAAAAGATAATAAACGATCAAAATATTAGGACATCTGAAAAATAGAGGGAATGAAACCCTCATAAGAAGAAATGATCCTTGATCTAATTAACTTTAAACACCTAATTTGGCCTGCACACCTTATCTTTTAAAACCTTGAACCATGGCCTACATTATGTACTTTGAAAAGTCTCTTTTAATCAAGATTAGCTATTTGACTAATGAGCCTATTCTCTGGCAAATTGTTCCTTTGGATAAATTATGAGCCTCCTTAAAGAGCATAATGAAGTAAACAAATAAAAAAAAAAGAAAGAAAAAAAATCTCTAAGGTGAAAACCCTAAAAACGGGCAATCTAAATCAAAATAAAGAATTTTTGGTGTCACTTAAGGGATTGTTGAGGTCTTGACAAGAAAAACACCATTCCAAAGAAATCTAGGACACCTAGGAATTCTTAAATATCTTAAATGTCATCCGTAAAAGGATCAACTCTTAGAACTAAATTCCTTATCTTTTTTAAATCACCTTGACAACCCTAAACCCATCATGGCTAATCTTAGTGCCAGTTGAAGTATCTACTATACGGAGCTTGACAGAACATCAAATTGGTTTGTTTCTTAAGGAGTTCATGTTTTATAAATACTTATCTATTCATGAGCTTAAAAGAATGGGGTATCAATTTCTCTTACTTTGAAACTTTTTTAAACTATCAAGGCAGTTTTCAGGCTTTCCAACAAAATTCGTAAGAGCCAAATTACCATTCATGAAATCTTCTAACAAAAAGTTATCAATCCTAAAGAGACTTAAATATCATGTTAATTAGGAAGTGTTATCAAATGAACATTTTAAGAAAAATTTCAACAAGAGATGCTATTTTTTAGAAACCTAATAAAATAATGTCATGTAAAAAGACAAGGGCTTTTCTGATCATGGGGCAAAAAGTGGGATTAAATCACCTCTTAACTTAAAGCAAAAACTGTAAAAAAAAAAAAAAAAGGTAGAACCAAATTTAAAAAAAAAACTAGGGTTTTAGCCTTTACCACCTTTATAAACATATGTGTAAATGTGTAAATATGTACATATGCATAATTCATGAGCATGCAAATGTTTTTCCATATGCATTTGAGCAGCCATCATCAACACACTATTTTAAGTACACTAGTATCATCACTCACCTTTGTATTTGCTTCATTTCACATGCTTTTGCATCATTGTTAGTCTTAGTGATTATACTCACAAGCATCTATACCTATTTGCATTTACACCCACGTATGTTTGCATTCACATGTATTTTTATTCTTAAGCGTTTGTACTTATGTTTTTTTCTCAACTTTTAAGGATTTGCACTCACATGCATTTGCATTCATGAGTATTCATGCTCACATGCATTTACATTCAAAAACATTGGCACTTATAGGCATTCAAGCTCATGAACATTCACATTCATGGGAATTCATGCTCACTTGCATTTAGGCTCACGTGCATTTGCATTCACAAGTATTCATACTCCACTACATTCATATTCACAAGCATGCACACCATATCACCTACATGCATATGCATCATTTTATATGCATAGGCATTTTTACTAAGAGTGTAAGCATCACTATTAACCTACTCATGGCACTACAGTACATGGTGTTTATGCCTTGGAATGACATTTATGCTATACATCACATTTTCCCTCTTCAAAATGTAAAAAATTTTAGAGCTTTACTTAAGGATATTTCAACAAGGATTATTAATAAAAGCCTCTTTCAAGGATATTTTAACATGGATTCTTAATAAAAACCTCCATCGAGAACCTTTTAACAAGGATTTTAGGGAAAAATGTCTCCTTGAAGGATATTTTATCAAAAATTAATAAAGCTTCTCTTTGGGATATTTCAACAAAGACTTTGCAAAGCTTTTCTTGAGGATATTTAATTCTAAACCTCTAAAGCCTCTCTTAAGCATATTTTTACCAAAATTTTAAAGCCTCTCTTAAGGACATTTCAATAAAGACTTCCACAAAGCCTTTCTCAAAGATATCCGAAAAGCTTTTCTCGAGTACATTTTATCAAAAACTTTTAAGCCTTTTTAGACTACACGAAAAGCCTTCCTCAAGGATATCCCAAAAGCCTCTCTTATGGATATTTTATTAAACACTTTAGAGCCTCTCTTAAGGATAACTCAAAAAAGTTCCTCTCACAGATATCTCTAAGGCCTCTCTTAAGGAATTTTATCAAAGAATTTTAGGGGACCTTTCTTGAAGATGTGTTAATCAAGATAGTGTTCAAGCCTCTTTCGAGAATATTCACGATGCTTCTCAAAAAGACTTTTAATTTATTAGTCAAAACAATGGTTAAGCCTAGGAATAATAGAGGTCAAAGTCGACTAGTGAGATGATGGGGGATAAGCTTATCATCGAGAGGGAAATAGCCTAGATCACCAGTTAAGGCCCCTAAAGGAGGTAGGGGTGCAGAAACAATTAGAAGGCTTACCTAGAAGTAGCCAACAAGATTAGAGTAGGTGATGAAGTAGTTGAAAGACGAGGAAATAAAGGTATTATTTCAAAAATTTTACCTAGACAAGATATGCCTTATTTGGAAGATGAAAGACTTGTTGATATGCTCTTTAACCCATTAGGAGTACCTTCATGAATAAATATAGGATAAATATTTAAATGCTCTCTTAGGTTAGCAGCGAGTCTATTAGATAGACATTATTGAGTAGCACCATTTGATGAGAGACATGAACAAGAGACTTTAAGAAAACTAATGTTTTTCGAATTATATGAAGCCGATAAGCAAACAACGAATCCATGGGCATTTGAACTTGAGTATCTAGGAAAAGGTAGCATATTTAATGAAAGAACGAGAGACCTTTTTTGAACAACTTGTTATAATAGGAAAACCTTATATCTTGAAATTAATTCATCAAGTTGATGATAAAATATATGGGTGTTCCAGTGGACATTATGCACTTGTGTATTAGGTCTTCGTCCACAAATTTTTCTGCATCTTTTCTTTTAAAATCAGAATCGCCTTTGAAATATCATGTCCCACTCCATGAAATATTAATTTGATTTCTTCTTTTTCCAAGCATTAAAGGGATTATCATAACACCCCAAACAAAATGGTGTCTACTTCTCTTTTCCTTGTTCTTAATACACAGTCACAACCAAATAAGGTAGATGTAGACATCTAATTTTGTTTAGGCCTTCATGGAAACAAACTAAGGCATCACCAAAGATGAATGTCCAAGCTGAGATCCAATATCTATAATCCCAAGCTAAAGTAAGGTCATAAATTATTTAATTTAAAGCCAAGCCTTATTAAAGATTTATTAGATAAAACACGGTCCATGTGCTTACCTAATTTATTTATTATTTACTTAAGCTATTTTACCTAATTATGTTGGGCTAATTTTACAAGAAAATTTTTAATTAAAGCCAAGCCTAGTTAAAATTATTTTAAATAAAATATGGTTCAGTGCTTATTATTTAATTAATTTTTAGGAATTATTTTATTTAAATGATTTAGGTTAATTTAACTTTTACAAAACCATTTAATTAGGATAGTATGGCATAACATGGTTTAAAAGGAGGCATTATTAAACTTATAAGTTGGATTGGCTGATGGGGTGCTACTTTGTCCCTAAGCCTTCATACTTCAGCTAAGCAAATGGTGAAAGCAAATAAATTGCACTAGGTGACTCATTAATTTGTAAGACAAAATAATAATTAATCGCTAACCCTAAGTCTCTATCCTTGGCCCATCTAGACATAAAAAAATTGCCTATAATTCATTTCATGTTCAGCTATCCATATTCAATAGCCACAAAAATGAAAACCGCTCCTATATTCCATTCATGTCACACCTATCCATTTACATAGCCTCTTAAACATTTAATTCCCCACTCACTATCACAACCCTTACGTATCCACCATGAGGATTTTTACCTAAATTGATGAAAGCAAAAAAGAAAAAGTTGAAAGGCAATAGTGAATTGGCTTATGGAAAAAAAGAAAAAGATTTGTGATAGGCATTTTGTCTAAACAAAGGCAAAGAGATTGAAGCTAAGCAAGCTTTAATGCTTTGTGCTATATTCCATCTCTTATTTGCATTTAATTTTTTTGTATATTAAATACATTTGCATCAATTTTTAGTGAACTTTCCTTATGACCATGACCCATCTTATTAGGTTCATCTATTTCCTTCTTCATTGCTGCTTTGAGCTTATGTCTTGATGAATTATAGGTGGACTTTAATACTCCAAAAGGCCCCTATTGCCTTTTATTAATTTTAGCTAGCATATGTTTTTATCCTTTAACATTATGTTTTCATTCTTTGATATGCTTTATGCCGTTTCATGCCCTTGTAGCATGACTTGATGATATCCATGTTATTGATTATATTTTGAGCATCATATTTTTGTCAAAATGCCATGCTACGTGTTTAATTATGCCTTATGTACTTGATGCCATGTTTGCTTATTTAGTCTATGAGATGATCCATTTAATGCTTGTTTGATATGGGTTTAAATCTGATTTTGTAAGACCAAGCTCCAAGGTGTTTATGTTTAGTTCGAATCAATAGCTTAATCATGGCATTTGATTTTTAACAATTTGACGATTTAGAGAAATCAAGCATTTCGTGCTTAGATTCAAGGTCAAAGAGGCCAAATAAATTTGTCTTCTAGCTTTCAAAAAATATAGTTTGCAAAATGTTTCATGAAATGCCTTGATGTGAGTCTAAGTGGCTAACGAATCATTCCTTGCCCAATTTACTTGGGACTTTAAATGAATCGATGAATCCACTACCATAAACCTTTAGTGATAGACACTCATATGTCCATGTCCCTTAAAATTACAATCAGACCTAAGTATGAGCTAATTTTTACCCATAAAATGATTTTTATATTTTTTGAAATATTTTTATAAGAAATTAAATGAAATTACTTATCTACAAATGTGTTGTTTATGACTTTTTAAGTTTAAACAAATCCTGGGCAATTCTTCAAAATTTGCTACACTTATTCAATTGCACCTATTGCTAGTGCTGAATCAAGCTCAAATTTAAAAATTATTTTCTCCTAAAAAGCTATTTTTTTAGATTTTTGAGTATTTTTATATTAATCCTCACCGAGTTACCTTTGCAATAGTATCTCATTTACCCAGCCTTTGGATGAACCCAAAATAAAATTGGGAAGTCAAGTAATGTGAAGTTATCCCCCTTTTTAGCCTTAGCCAAATATAAGTTTTTTTTAGTCACCTTTTTGGACCATTCAAATGCCTAAGAATGAGTCCAAACAATACTGAAATAAATATTTGAGATATGTACTTGTCCCACTAGACTCAAATCAAGGCTGAACTATTTTTAAATAAAATAAATTTAACTTTATTAATTTTTTGGTTTAAACAAAAAATTCAATTTTCTCATTAAATCAGCTAAAAATATTTAATTTTCCAAAAATTTCCCAATTTATCATCTATATGGGTTTTTTAATCCCATTTTTCAAATCTCATCAAAAATCAAAATTTTCTATCTTGTATGTTTTTAGGATTTTTCAAACCAAACCTTAGTTTTCACGCCTCAATCAACCTACAAGCCTAACGGCTTCTCTAAGTTGTTAATTAGTTATTTTCTAGATTACCAAGGAAAACTAGAAGATGCATCCTAATCAGCCTCTATTTTTCATGCTTCATTTGTTTTATTTTTACATACTTCTTTATGCCTTACTAACACATTTCCTTTCTTGGTGATAATATCACATTCATGCTTTTAAACTAATTCTTTAAAAAAATCACCGAGGCAATGTTACATGTCGATATCCTTCTAGTGCTCAACACAGAACATCCTTTTCGAAGTAAATCCAAAAAAATATTTTTAACCCTATGTTAACCTTTGGGTTACTTTATGGAATTTAACCTTTTTGATAAAAGACTGAATTAATTATTTTAAAAGATTCATTCAAACAGAAAAAGGAATTATGCACAAATAATGACAATTTAAAATCAAGAAGATCGAAATTAAGATAATCTACAGCTAGATTATATCGATTTAGGAGGTGCTAGACTTTTCCAATGCATAACCAACTCCCAAACTCGTTTATCGAACTATGGTACTTAAAGACCTTAAAATCAAACCTTCAAATTTCATAACTTAGGATACCAGTTTTAATAGGTGTTGATCATGTTTAGCCTAAATGATCGATGATGACTCTAAATTTTTAGCTATTTTATGGTACACATAAAAGATCCATTAGATGAGTGACTCATCCAATGATCTTCTCCTATCCAAAGACAAGAAACACTTTTTAAAATCCCACAAAGGATTATTTATATATCAAGCATCAGCAACGGTGAATGATGTAACAACAATTGTTGGTAGTTAATACATGGTGGATGCTAGATACCCAAACATACCTAAATTTTTAGCACCATTTTATGAAGTAATATAAAATACAAGAGACTTTACAATTAGGCATCACTCTAGAGGGAAAGAAGAATTATTTAATATGACGCATTCTTCTGTTCATAATGTGATTGAGCGAAGTATTGGAGTGTTGGCAAAAAGATTTGCTATATTGAGGAATATGCCTAATTATTCTCTTAGAAAACAATGTTATATGCTAAAAACATGCTATACTATGAATAGTTTCATTAGGTTGGAAGTTAAAAAAGTTGAATTGTTTGAAGAAGATGAAAAAGAAAACATGTATGAATTTGATTACATACAAGCAACTTCTTCTAGTTTAATCAATGGACATATTACATTCGATATGTCACAAAAAGTTGAAATGAAACAAGTTAGAGATAAAGATTACCACGTTTTTATGGATTAATTATAAAAGAAATTGAGAATTCAAAAAGCATATTTGTATTACTTAGGAGGTGATTCTAGTTGTTCGTAAGAAAGTACATTTGATTACTTTTCTCTTATTAACAATAAAAATTGTTTTGTTTTTCTTTATTTGATCACTTAAAATTTTTTTAATTGCATTTCGCTTCGTTCATTTTAGCAATATTATTCCTTTTTTTAATTAAAATTTTATAGTTTAATCATCTAATCATTTTTTTATATTTTGAAAAGATAGATACCAAAAACGTTTTCATTATTTTCATTTTTGAAAATAGATTTTCATTTTCATTTTCAAATGTATTTTCTAATTTTCAAAAAATAAAAAATAAAACAATATTTTCTAAAATGAAAATGAAAATAGAAAAGCAGAAAATATTTGCTTGAAAATCAAATGGAGCCTTGAATGAGTCTTTTCAGATGTAGTTTCCCTTGCTTCACTATAATAACTTTTATGTTTGATGTAGTTTCCCTTGCTTCACTATAATAACTTTTACACAAACATAATCACTCCAAAATTTAACTGCGTGGAACTTAGAAGTCATTCTCCGAAACCAAGGGTGTGATCCTGCTCACGGCTTTTTTCCATCGCTTCTTCAAAAACATCAATTTTAATTTCATTACAGCTATTTTAATTTTGCAGCTATTTTAATTTCATTGCACACTAACTTTAAAAAAAAATTAAGACATATATGTAATACAATCTATACACTATCAATGAATTAGATTGTACCATCTCATTAAAATAATCATCTATTTTTAAAAATTTTTAATAAAATAATACAATCCAATTCATTAATAGTATATAAATTCACTAATAATGTATCAATTACAAACCCAAAAAATTGTACGCATGCAAATTTAGAACTCAAATTATCTTTTGTTTTAAGAAGGCAAATATTTATGTAAGCAATTTCCATTACGTAGTGCGTATGTTCCTCTAGTAACATACATAAACCTGCTCTCTCTCTCCCTCTCTCTCTCTCTCTCCCTCACGCTATCACTTTTAGTGGAAAAATAAAATGAAAAACATTAACGGTAGATGAACTATCAACATTATTGGAAAAGGCAAAAAAACATGAAAGAATTAATGTTTTGGCTGAGAATATGAGATACTGAAACTAAACAATGACATGATAGAACCTAGAGACATGAAAACATTTCAGAATAACAAAATGATCAAGATATGCAAAGAAACCTTATCTACCCCGATGTTCAATTTTCATCTTTGTTCGGGACTAAGACAGATTGATGAAAAAAAAATCAAATAGGAGACCATATAATGCTATCAGCAAAATTATACAAGGACTTTCTATAGATGGTTAGGGAGATTCTTAACATCTTTAATTCCTTAAGTCATGTTCAACTCAAATCGTTCAATCTCCAAAGCAAATTCACGGCTTTATTTCTGGTTGAAGATGCCAAATAAGGATTTAATGGCATTGATGGCATTCTCATTGATAAATGATTCATCAAATCTTTTAAGCAGAGGCTCAAACTTCTCAGAAGCTTTTAAATTGGCCAGGTCAGGATCTGTCCGAATTCTCTGTTAACAGAAGCAAGAGGTTCAATCAATAGGCTTGGCTAAAATATCAAAGTGCTCAATGCAATTGAATATTACCTTAAAGTCTTCAAATCCAGCCTGCAAGGAATCTTCAAGTGCTGACAGCCCAGCTTGAATCTGTAAACAATTTCAATGGAGGAAAAAGATGGCGTTGCTTTATCAAAGAAGCTTGACCATGCACGCTTCAACATTAACTCAAAAACTTTTCCCTGTTAACCTTTTTGCGTAGACCTTAATACCAATGGGATTGGTTATGTGATAAATGTAATATTAAGCATTATTAATATTAATTGAGTCATTCTTTATTTGCAAGTTTCTACACATATTTGATATTACTTCTTACATAAAATCCTTGGAATAAATAAAATTTGCAAGAACATTGAGAAATACTCATTGGGTCAAAGCTATATTTCTTAAGTCTATCCAGATACAGATAAACTTGTTGAGGCCGTCACATGATTATATTCTCACTTGTGAACATGTGAGTATTTGTCGCAAAACCAATACCATTGAAAATGACCCTAGCATGAGAATACCATTTGGTAGATCACTTAGTTTCTATGGCAGCATTCTCATGTGATAAGTTGTATAAGTGATCCTTGGACTTGAGATTATTATTGATCTTATATAAAAATTATTATACTTCAATTTTATCTTTCATATGACCCTAACAATGGATTCTCCAATTGGGTTCTTGTGCATATAATATAAGGCATATGAAGATCAATAAGTAATCGACATAAGATTCATCACCTTAAGTGTTGGAGGAAATATCTCAATAGTCTTGATAAGAACTAAGTCAAGGAATCTCTTACTAGAGAGAACTAAATTTTTGGAATAGTTCTAAGACTTAGCTACATGTAAATTCCTAATAGAGATGGTTTAACAAAGTTGAGTAAATGCTATTCCATCCTCAATGTTGAATGAGATATTAAGTGATGAGAAAAATACTAATCATACTGGGAAACTAACCATTGATAGGTTTATCAAATCTCATCTACTTTTCTAAGGAATGGGAGTAATTATTTTTTGCTAAATAACAACCATGAGTTATAAATATAGGATTTATTAAGAGAATTTATGAACTGAAATAGTTTAATTAAGCTAATCTAACTTTAATAAAAAATTACAATGTTATGTTTATTGTTAACATGTTAAGAAATCTAATAAATCTTACACAAATAGAATTGTTAGTGTCTATCTTAAAGGCTAATCACAATTTGTTCAAAATACAGCATTATATTATGGTTTTTGAATCAAATAAAAGGTCTTTATTTTGGTGTAAACTTTAATAATATCCTTATTAATGCTTAAATCATATATTCTTATAGAATATAAAAGTTTTGGGAAGTAATTACAAGAAGTTTTAATAATGTGATCATCCTTGCCTCAAAACTATATTACTTAAATACTCCTAATCAATGCTCTATCAAGATAGTATATTGATAAAAGTTGTTGGAACTGGCACATTCTTATACTCGTTCTTATGAAGCAAGTACTTGATCTCATAAATATAAGTTTTGAATAAAGTTGAGCTAATAATGTAAGTGCTTGTTATAAGAATAAGTTCACTAAACATGACTCAATATGATAATGTCACTTGGTAGTTCACTTAGCCTATATGACAACATTCTAATGTGATTATTGCATAAGTGATCATTTGACTAGAGATTACTAATGATCTTACAGAAGGAATGTTATACTTTGATTTTACTTATGGTCCTAATTATTGATGCTCTAGCTGAGTTCTTTTGAGTATATCAGGAGACATGAAGATTCATAAGTAATCAATAGAGGAATCGTCAACTTGAGTGATCGAGAATATTTTCATTAGTCTTGAACGTATTAACTCAAGATATTATGGAGCAAAGTGGAATGAGGTTTATAATAGTTCCAAAAGCTTGTTTATGAGTTAATGATTAAATCAAAGACATAAAATGGTTGGAAAAAAAGTAGACATTAAACCATTTTCAATATTAAACTGAGATTTTAAGTGATGAAATGATATTAATTATACTAAGAAGCCAAGCATGGATATATTAGTCAAACCACATTGACTCTTCTTTAACAATTGGGGTTATGACTCAACAGTCCTGTTAGATAGCAATCATGATCTAAAAATATGAGATTGATTAATTAAAGAAGCCTGTGAGAATTCCTGCTAACAGTCTTTAATTATAACAATTTGATGCACAGATGCCTTAGAAAATAATAGCAAATCCTTCGCAAAAAATAAGTGGGAGATAGCCAAACCTCTTTGAGAAATCTTAAAAGGAAGCGATACTCATTTTTCCACTCTATCCAAAATCATATGAGACAACTTTTCCATAACCAAGATGAACAGATAAAGAGAAAAAGAATCCCCTTAATGTAGCCCTTGCTGAGCAAGGAAATAGGGTCGTGATTGCCCATTCCAAATAACTGACTAGGCATTTGATCACACACAAAACATGATGATATCAATTATTGAATCCAAAATACCAAATTCTCTTGGTACCTGTTGAAAGAAGCCCCAGTCTAAATTATAATAAGCTCTGTGCAAATCAATCTTCAAGATCATAGTCCTTTGCTTGCCTTTCAACTTCATAATAAAGTGAATAGTTCCTTGAGTTATAAAAATGTTATCCACTATACTTCTTCCAACCAAATAACTGTCTGATATGGGCCAATAATACACTGAAGAATAGGTCTCAATCAATTCACCAAGACTTTAGAAAGTATTTTGTAGGAGGTAATCAAACAGCTAATCGATCGAGACATAGTGATTGATTCAAGATTATTGGCTCTTGGTATAAGAACAAGATGAACTTCCATAATCTCCTTTGGAAAGGAAGCATCTTCAATTGCCTTCTGGACAGAAGACAGCAGGGTATCTTTAACCACATGCCAGTACTTTTGAAAAAAGATATTCGTTGGATACCATTTGGGCCTGAAGACTTTAAACTTTTCGTAGAAAATACAGGATCGCTAATCTCTTCAATACGTACACCAGCAGTCAAGGTTTCTCTTTCATTCTCGTCTAGTGTTGGCCTAAAAAGACCATATTCATCCTACAATTTTAAACATTGTTTTCTTCTAAATAGATTAGTGAAATACTCAACTGCATGTGTCCTCAGTCTATCTTGGTCTGTCACCCATTCACCTTTAACTCGCAAAGAACCACTCGGTTCCTACTTCTACGAACAAGAGTTGTAAAGTGGAAAAATTTTGTATTTTTGTCTCCCTGGCTAATCCATTCAATGCGAGATTTCTGTAACCAAGGATTTATTCTTGAACTAGAACCCACTGATGCTTTTCCCATAACTCTTATCTCCCAGTTTTGAATAAAACTGGAACTCTCATAGCAAAGGATCATTGGATGCCATGAAATCTATTAATAGTTCTTTTCCATTTAAAAATATAACCAAAGGCCAAGTTTTTCCTTTCTTTTACCTTTGAAGTAATGGAAGCAATAGGCTGAGATTAAAGCTAACCCCTCTTGCCAAGC
>JBBYHO010000013.1:1834250-1851420 GCA_038382025.1 Adansonia gregorii
GCCAAGCTCCCTCAAAATGGAGAGGCCGATTCTCTTTCGGTGGGGGGCTGCCAATATCTGTACATAAAAGAATAGGGTTATGATTTGAGCATAGTCGAGGGAGGTTCACCACCTTTGCTTCAAGAAACTAATTCAATGCAGACGCGTTACGCCCGATCAAGCCGTTCTTGTAAAATCACTCGTCCATTAACCCTATGCGCCCACGTGAATTTCAGCCCCATTCAGCCCACATCCATTAAGCTGCAACTACTTCAACGTTTCCTAAATTGGAGAATTCTATCCATACAATCACTACCACCTCCGCATCATTCGTCCAAAGAGGCAAAGTCATTGAAATCACTAGCAATTAACCACAGGTAGAAATAGTTTAAAGCAAACTCTGCAAGCTCCATGCAAAAATGGTCCTTTGCAGTTGGGGTTGGTTGCACATAAATAAAAGATGCAAGCCATTCCGGGCCCCAACGTCCACAATACAGTGTATCACCTGATCAGTAGCATGAGCGATACATAAATTAGTCAAAGTTTTATTCCATAAAATAATTAAACCCCTTCTAAAAACTTAAGCAGCAATTTCTTATAGCCCATCAAAGTGAAACTTTTTCACCAGTTCTGTACATACTCCAACATCCCATTTTTTTTCAACAACTCGAGTAGACATGGTTTCTCACGAAATAGCATATCCTTACAGTTTCAGATTAATTTTCTAATTACCCACACCTCTGCATTTCCAAATAATAATCTTCATTAATCTAAAGGAGTCAACGTCTACCTTGCCCATCAAAACCCCCATGTGTTACCAAATCCAATCTAGCACCTTTTTCGTTTAACCATCATCCTCATCCATAGGTTCATCAGGTGGATTGCAAAAATGCTCCCTCGATTGAGAAATTTTTAATGCCGTTCCCTTCTTTCCTAGAGCTTGTAGCCTGCCTATGCATAGGAACTTCATTTCTGGACATATTCTCTTGCAAAGCATAGTTAGTACCCAAAAATGGGTAATACATTTGTTTGCGCCTCTCCAATAGCTTCTTATTCAGCAAGGCCCATGTCAGGCTGATGCAAATCC
This sequence comes from Adansonia gregorii, assembly GCA_038382025.1. Lineage (NCBI taxonomy): Eukaryota > Viridiplantae > Streptophyta > Magnoliopsida > Malvales > Malvaceae > Adansonia > Adansonia gregorii. Next base: position 1,835,317 of record JBBYHO010000013.1, read on the forward strand.
ATTTTAATCTAATTAGAAACATGAGTAGGGCTCAGCTCAATCATTGGGTTCAGTCTTTGTTCCCTTTTAGCTATATTACTCCATCCCGTTCCACTCTAGTCCATTTCTATGCCAAGCTCAATCTCTGGATTAATGGCATAATATTCAGCCTGATTCTTAATAATGCGATTTTATCTATTTAAGGTATCTTCCTCTAGTTCAATATTGTTAAGAATAGAAAATCTATTTTCCTGCCAAAATTCTGTTGATCCCCTTAATTTTTCGAAAATTATTTTTTTCCTTTTTCGACCTTCATTTCACCAACATCCATGGCCCGCAATCACTCTCCCCTTCAGCACCAACCGCCATCGGTTCCACCTTACCTGGGTCACCAACCGCTTCACCTGATTCCTAAACCACATTATTCTCCTAGAATTTTTACGCTAGGAAAAATTCCAATATATGTCCTACCATTCCACAACTAAAGCATATTGTATGAAGACCCTCATATTCAATGTTTTGAATAAAATTCCCAACTTTCACTTCAGAAAGTATTGGTTTACTCAAGTCCACTTCAACACAAATCCTAGCAAACTTACCTCGAGTTGTCGGGCCATTGTTAGAATCAACTTTAATCGTTTCCCGATCAATTTGCCTATTTCCAATAAGGCTGATTCATGGAAATAATCCTAGGGTAATTATGGCAAATGGATCCATCCTGCTGTTGACACCACCTCAATTGCTTAGGGATGAAAATTCAGTTTCCACCTCTGAACTGTTAGATAGTGATCAATTATTTCCACGGTCCCTCTGTCGTCACCTTCAAGCCATCCTCAGTTCTTTTGACTTCAACTGGATAAAACCCATAGCCCAGATCAATGAAATTGAACTCCACACACAACTTCCATAATTGCGTAAACCTATTTTGCAATGTAGTGAATGACAAATATTTTCCTAAAAATTTAATAATCAAAACTGAACACTAAGGCCATCGTAATTCCTTTTTTCCAACTCCTTATTAATCGACACTGAAGGAATTCCTAAACCATCATCAATTATTTCATCCACATCCAAATCCGAGTCCACGTTTTCCTCTTCAATCATAGCAGTCCTTTGAAACATGCTCGAAGACACTGAAGAATTCAACAAAGAGTCCTTGAATGATCAAGTATTTGTTCTGGCCTCCCCTCCCTCATCCAATGAAGCAACGATTTTCTCTCTCTAGATGATCCGTTTCTTCAAAAGTCCAAAAGAACTCTCCAACAAAGAAGTTTCTTAAATATTTTTATATATAGAAGAAGATACAAGTATGAATTTATTAATATTTCAATTTTTGGTTTGAGATTTTGGGTATGATTTATTTATTGCATGAAAATGTTGATTTATATTTTGAGTAATAATTGAAACAAATTTTATAATTTATATTAATAAAAAATTATTCATTACTTCGAAATTTATTCATAAGTTTTTCTAATGAACTATTTGATAGATTTTACATTTTAGGAAAGACTATCGTTCAAAAGTTTTATTGATTTAATAATTAACATTTATCTTCAAATAATTAATTATATTGAATAGTTTATTTTATTAAAATATCATTATTTTAAGTATTTTAGGAGATGATTATTTTTATTAAAAATAAAAGACAGTAATTCGAATATAAATTTATTAAAGGAAAGGATTTTTTAAAATATACATATGTGAATATATCAAATATAGCAGTTTCAATTACAATCAATGCTTTAACTACCATATATGAACATGAAATTTATGAATCATTGCCTAATTAAATAAAAAACCAATAACATTAAACATTCAAGTATGTGGCTTAGTTGGTTAGTGCATATTTTTCTTTCTATTGAATAAGCAATGTTTGAATCCTTCTCATTCAAATCTTAAAACTTTAATTAATGTAATTTTAAATTATGCTTGCTTACGTGTCAAATAAATAGATTGACGATGTAGGTGAATATGTTAACAAAATAGTCAATGTGCACCTATTATATTTTATCATAATATATATAATTCGTTTCAGATGGGGCATTAGTGGGACATTAGAAGGGGAAAAAAAAGAAAGAAAAAAAATCTTATTATAACCAAAGAAGGGGCTTTGTGTAGACCCACTAATCTTAGATGCGATTATACGAATATGACACACTTAAAGTATTTAATACACAATATGACAAGAATACATATCTTAAAATATAAATAATACAAATTATTAATTTATCAAAATGTACATAAATATAAAATGTCTTAAACAAAAGTATGGCATGGCAAAATATACAAATATGATACGAATGCATGAATTGCCAAGTTTAGTTTTAGGCCTTTTATATTTTAAGCTTTCATTTATACAAAAGTCCAATATCAAAATTTGTAAGGTTTAAGATTACAAGATTTAAAATTTAAAATTTAAAAATAACATGAATTGTGAAAAAAAAATTTAAATTTAAGTACTTAAAAATGCCTTTTGAATAAGTTTTGGGAAGGAAAAGAGAAAAGAAATACACAAGATATTATATTAATATATTTTGGGACCTTTTTAAATAACGTATCCTTGTACTTGCATCCTATTTTCAGATATCTTTTCGACAACTTGTGTGTCCAAAACTTTTAGAAAATGACTTGTTTGGCCCATAATTACACACCCGTTCGAATACTTAAAACCAAGTCCATGCAATAAAAGATAAAATAACTAAGGCACAAATACTATTTGGAATAGAGCATGATCACAGGTGAAGTCCTATTTGAAATAGGGTTTAGCCGAACCTTTACTTATAAAGGAAGGCTATGCCTCCCCTCTTTAAGAGTTAATTTACTCATCCTTTCCATCTTATGTGCGCAGAACTCTAGGAAAAAAAATAAAGAGCAAATCACGTAACCCACCAGTACAGTGTTTTGGCCACCTTCCACTCAACCTTGTGAAAGTTTCTCCCTCGTTGTTCGTTTGAACTTTATCACAGTGGCTTGACACTTGGGCAATTAATTGTTTGCTATGTCCTATCTTAATGGTTTGAGGATAAGGACTTACCGCACCCTATTTATGCTTCCAGCACTATGGGATTAGATTGCTTAAGTGATTTTCAACATGATCCAATAGTTAGTTAATTGAGAATTTTTAATTTGCGCCACTTTTTATTCTAACGAGAATATGCCTCTCGTTACACTTCAAAAAATTAGATTAAAGTTTTAAATCTCATATTTATATTAATTAGGGCATATGCAACAATCTTCTCTAAATTGAACTTTTTAATAGGCATAGATATTACAGCTAAATACTTTAATAATGAAGCCTAAAGTATAAGTTTAAAGTTAAATTTATCCTAAATAATACAATTCTATACTTAAAATAACACTCAAATTAAATTTAATGACCAGCTTCTTTGTCCCTAAAAAACCTCTTCAAGTTCAAACAAAATTATCCCATGCAATTTTAAGATAGCTTTTATAGTAGGTATAGATCTTACATGTTCAATTCCCATTATAATCAACAAACTCAACGTTGTAGTTCCAGTAGAGAAGCCAGGATAGTGAATATTTTGGTTGCTCATTTGGCCTAAACCCATACTAGCCAAATCAATATAGAATAAATAAAATATGCAAGGATTTTTTTTTAATTTTTAATCAACTACCTGATTAAGCTTTGAATAACAGCATGCAACATTGTAACTCGCTACTGATGCTTCGTCAGGCTCTGGCTTTGATCCCAGTACAGACTCAAATTTCTCCAGTGCTTGCTCATATTTGCCACTCCTTCCCAATAAAAGAAATGGAAGAAGATATCAAGTGGATAGAGCTTTGCAGAACCATTGTTCAGAAACTAATACTAAAACTATTATGGGTAAGAATTCGATGTTATAGGAAGAGGACTAAAGCATAAATATAAGCATGAGCAAAGAACAAGCAAAGTTCTGAAACTAAGTCAGAGATTACTTGTATAGTTGCAACCCTTCACGAAGATCCATTTCTCTACGTCCTTTTTGTTCCTTTTTCCTCAAATAGTTTTGCATCTGAGATTCAAGCAATAAGTTGCAGACACTATATTGGTGTTATAATAAAGAATCGGTTCTTCCCTATAAAAAGAAAGGTTATGAAATGATGTGGCATGCAATTTTAGACAGGAATTGTTAGCCAAGTTAAGTTTGCCAAAGTACTCACTTGGATTTCCCTCACTCTGTTACTAATTACACCAGAGTTCCTCTCAGCTCTAATAATCTCCTTCTCTGTTAACTCACCTCCATCATCGACTTTCCCTGAAAAGGACGTGAAAACGCTAATATTTTTCAGATCATAATGCAGCATTCACAAGGGCATTGCAAGTTTTGATTGCCAAGAAAATTTATTTCTGAACAAAGGCTAATTTAATATCTATAAACATATTCAAGAATAGGTTGCCAATCTTTTGTCTTTCTAAAACGCCCATATCTATAATCATATAGCATCTATCTGTAAAGCTTATGAAAACTGAAACGACTAACTATTTTATTTTTATTTTTTGAGGAAGAGAACAAGGAGAAGAAGCAAGATGAGGGTGATACCTTACCATATCTCTTCTGCATTTTCATAAGCAATGGACCAATTCTCTGGCGGATGGTGTACATTGTCCTCCCATATTCAGCGGCGGGCCATATTTCTGTCCCGAACACTGCACTGCATTACATCAAGACTTCAGAAGTTATCTTCTAATTTTAATATTCTATGGGAGCTGTGAAATCAACCAGACTTTCAATACTCCACTGACAATATCTGATCCATGGAGAATGGAATCTAACAAAATCATTGAAGATGTGCAAAAAGCATTTTTTGGAACATTTATCTGCGGCAAATTGCCCATATATTGACGATAATAGAGTCCCTACAAAGAAGGCAATCAATTCAAAAATATATCAATATATATACACACACACCCCCTAATACTTCGAATCGGCTAAGCAGAGCTAGCTAATGCTTGTTCAGCGGGAAACCGACCATCTAGTATTTCTTTTTCAGACACATTCGTGTGGCAATGCCTCGTAAACTCCACCTTTCAACTAGTAGTAAACTGGCTGTTAGTACAATCAATAGGTTTGCACTAGCTTCATAGTGTACAAATTGCCTTAAATAGAGTTCTAATATGCTTCTCGGCCAACAAGTACTTAAAATTGAACAGATGAAATAGCATGCTGGGTTCTTTCGTTAGCGAAGAAATGAGGAAACTAATGAAAAACAATTGAAAGTAAAGAAGCATTACTATATTATATACAAATATACAAAACCTGGTGGCAAGAACTTTGTCCCCGACAGTGAAAACCCCAGCCTTTTCAGCTGCTCCACCAGGCAGAATAGCATCTATGTAAGTTCCACCATCTCTGCCTTTTCTGAATCTGAGCCCATAAGGCTGCTCAATCTCTACCTCATACTCCTCGTATTGCTCTTCAGGTGATTCCGACTTCTGATTTGTGGCTTGGGACTCACCTTCCGATGCTTTGACTACCAAAACCGACGGCTTTTGCCCCTTGCCACTGCAGAAATACACTGAACAAGTGCTAAAAGATGAAAACTTCTTGCTGAAAACAACATGCTTCGCTGAGCAGAAAAGAGGATGAGTGGTTCTTGGCAATGGTGGCGACGAGTTAGAACAGAGATATGGGTAACTGCTGCGGGCCAAAGCCATGGTTGTTTCAATTGATTGAGTTTGTCTCTGTGATTGGAACTGAAAAAAAGTTTTCAATTTAAGCGATGAAACTCCAAAGCGCGTCACGAATATGAAATGATTGGTCAGAAAACAACTGTGGATTGCACTTAGATGACTCCTTTAATTTTCTATTGGACCAAATGAACACACGTGTCATCCGTTTCTTCAGTGGAAAATGCCACGCTCCTAGTCGTAGATCGTGTCGCGTATCCGCATCTCTGTCCGGTGCCGTAGCCCAAATTCAAATAAATAGGATTTTAATTACACTTTTAATACTAATATTTAAATTATTATTTAAATAATAAAATTTATTTTATTTAAATTTAATTATAAAAATAACTAATGTTAATATAAAAATAATTTTTAATATTTTATATTTTAAATAGTAAAATAAACTTACAAATATAATTAAAGTTTAATAAATAAATTTTTATTTAGATTCAACTTGACTCATAAATACTTCTTTCTCAATGCAAATGATCGCTTTGGGTTTATTTTTCAACAAGCAACCTTATTGAGTAAAACAAAATCCATTATATTCTCTTAGTCTTATTTTAACCAAAATGGGATAAAGATCTAGTTCTTCTTTTTTAATATAAATTACTTTTCAAACATCTATAATTATCATTTACAAATATAGGATTCAGTTATTAATTTTAAAAATCACATTTGTGAATAACGATTAATTATATACTAAGGGTGTAGATTAAAAAATAATGGACGAGAGTAAGATCCTCAAAATGGTATGGATTTTATGACAAAATTTTATTTTATTTGTTTTTTTTTCTATTTTTTTATTAAACAAACTTAAGTTTGCATAATATTTTTTACAATACTTACTAAAATTTAAAAAATATTTTCTAAAATTTAAATTTTAAAAAATTCAAAACATACAAATCTTACTTTTCAAAATTTTATAATTTCATTATTTTATGAAAAAATAGTATTCAAAATTGAATTTGTTTCATCCAAAAATTTTGTAAGAAAACAAACATAATTTGTTCGGCCATTGCGTATAATGCGATTAATTTTCATCCATAAAGGAAATCTCAGACTCATGCATATCAACATAATTATAAAAATTAATTAGAATGAATTATACATAGCAGAATTAAATGAAGAAACACTTAGATTTCCTCATGATATTTAGACAAAGATGTACATGTGAATGGAGAGCAATTTACAACATGGATCTGATAAAAATCATATATGTTTAGAGGTGGTAACTGTAAGCATGTTGATCCCTGCATGAAGGCATGATGGGTTGATTACTACGATTTCTTCTTGAGGTCAAAAGCAATCCAAGTGTTCTGCCTCTAACGCGATCCACACAAATGTCTCTTGGAACATTCATAAGGTCCCATAGTTCTTCGATGCTAGTTAGAAGGCTTCTCAAGCCTCAACCAAAAAGTATCTTGCCAATAGGTACAAATTTGATGTGATCCAGAAACAATTCCTTTATCTATAGCACCAAAAGAAAGGAAAAACAACTCCCTAGAGAAGTAGCTGTTTTCACAAATGCCAATAAATAAATCCAAAAATCATAATTTTTTATTCTGGCTAATTCCATTAGGATAGAAAACTGATTTTTCATTTTTTGTTGTGATCAAAAACACTTGGAGATTATCTAGAATACTAATCGACACAAAAAAGGCTCGGGAAAGCAGGTAGTTCAAGATTTGGCCAAATTCACAACTTTTGTAAAAGGCTAATCTCCCAATGTTAAAAACTATGTTTCTATTTTTATTGTATCAAGAATAATTCAAGAACACTAAGAAAAAACCATTAAAATGCAAAGAGATCTTGATGAGCATGAGTGTTGCGCCAAACCTCTTAGGAAAGTCTAGGGTCTACACCTAGGGTTTTTTTAATGCTTTTTATTAGCCAAAAACCCTTAATATTATATTTAAATACATCATGGGCTAGGTTAGGGTTGACTAACTGACTAGTCCTATCTATCCTCAAGGTAGGCACCATTTTTGGTAATGCCTTAGAGCCCAATTAAAATTATTTTAATTAATTTTTCCAATATTAGGTCTTAGTATTAACTTATTAATATTTTGGTCCAAAAGCACACCAAAGATAGCTATTCCATGCACCTAGCCCATTAACAAGCCCAACTTAGAGTACCTCGCAGCTAAACTCTCTTGATTTTATAATTAGGGCATTTAGCCCCACCCCATTTAATTTACATGTTAGATAAATTAATTCATAATTAAATTTTCTAAACCAAGTAAAACAATTTTCACTTCATGTAAATAATATTAAATAATTAATTAAATAATTATCAAATAATTATTTAATATTTTTAAATATAATTATTTGGCTATTTTTAAATCATACCTAAAACCATACCTATAAATAAACATTATCTTGATAAACATGCTTATCTTTATTTCCATATTAAGGCATCTCTAATTAGATTTCATAAATCTAATTTATGTCTTAAATTGTTCTTAATTGAACTTATTCAATTTTGTCCTCTTTATATACCTTTTATTTAATTAAGTCATAATTAAATCCCGATTTAATTCCAATAGATCATCTTATTGTGTGTGACCCATTAGGCTTCCATCATAATGACTAAATATAATTACCCAATTAAGTGTATTTATATTTATGGATCAAGATTGGCCTCTAACAAGGTATCATGGTAAGACCTAATATGCAGAAAGAGTAACAAGCCTCTCAGTGTAATTCGATCCTTTTAACAGATATGCCGAAAAGACCACAAGCTAGGTGCAATGTGTACTAATGTATCAATCAATATCAGTTACTCTCATGAATTTAGAGAAACAATTTCTCCTAAATCAGTAATGCATTGGCCAACGACTTTATTAAGTTAACAAAAGCTAAGACATATAAGATATGTCTCCAATGTCAGTCGAATTGGTGAATCCTCTTTGGATCACTTATTCTCCCATCATATGATTCATGTCATACCCAACTTACCCTACCTTAAGCATCTATCTATTTTGTACTCGTTTTAGATAAATGTGAGTATGACACTTTTTATAAAAGATAACATGGTACCACAAGTTTGAGGAATACATGATTGGCACATGAAAACATATTCCATTGACACTTGAATGACTTATAGGAAATGAAGTTATTATATGAGTCATGTTTAGTGAACTTGTTTCCATAAAATTAGCACCCATATGCTATCCCTAAGTATCTTTATACTTTAACTTCTATGAGATCAAAAATTTGCATGCATTAAATGCATGAGGCTTAGCATTTGCTAGTCTTTCTGCATTGTCAATGCCTTATCTTGACAATATGATAACTAGTAATGTTTTGTGAAACATGGCTATAATGCATAAAGATCTTATCATTGTAACTCATTACTAACTTTGCAAAGCCATTATGTTTCATGGGCTTCATCCAATTAGTGTTTGAATGACTGTTTATCACACCACTAACATGAAGGAAAACCTTGAATCACTAACTAAAGTGATTGGTTTGCATTATTAACTTATATTTGCCTTATCCAATCCAATTGGGTCTAGGGCATACATAACATATACATTGGATGTATCGGCTTATTATTAAAGAAAAATTATTAGACATGGTTAGACATGTCCAAGGATTGAGCTATTCACCTAACCTCGAAGGCTCATTGATATTTAAGAGGTTTTGGTAACAACATTGGACTTAAAAAATGGGTTTGGAAAAAAATTGGACTCATTTAAAAAATGATTGAGCCTTACACATGCCATTTTTTCCTTAAGGACTATCTTAAACTTTTTTCTTTAACTATTATAAATTTCTAAGAAGTTCGATCCTTTTTTAAGAAGGATTGTCCTTCTTTAAAAGAATGGATTTTCTTTTAAGAAGGAATGATCATTTCTTAAGAAAAGTTTATTTTTTTTAAGAAGAACCAATACTGTTTATGAGGGTTTGATCTCTCAATATGAAGGAACGATATTTTTGTATATAAATTTGTATAAACTTGTGAAAAATGAGTTTGAAAAAAAAAATAGACTTGTTGAAAAATTTTAGCTTTACAAATTTTTTTTTTTTTGGCTAAGGCCTAACTTAACCTTCTTTTTTTAATCAGGTATCCTCTTTCATTTTATGGTCTAAAACTAATCTTTTTTGGAGATCTATGGTTGCCTTTCCCATGACTACATTTAAACAGACTCGAAACCCTGATTCTCTTCCATGAATATAAGTGTGCCTTACCACTCATGCCACACCCATTTGGATGACCTTTTTTTGTTACTAATATATTGACCCTCTTTTAAGATAGAATAATATGAGCTTAGAGCTTAGCTTAGTTAGTTCATGTAGCCAGTTGACATTTAATGGTCTGGAGCTCAAATTATAGCGTCTACAACTTTTCCCTTATCCTAAACAATAACCTTATTTACACAAAAAATAGAATAAATGATCATTTCTTAAAAAAAAATCAATCTTTTTTACTAGCGATCAATCCCTTTCTAAAAGGGCTTGATCTCTCTTTATAAATGATCGATTTCTCTGTATATGAATTTGGATAAATTTTTATCAGCTTGAGTAGTCTTTTATAAAATAGGCTAGGTTTAAATAAAGCTTTTATTCATATTTTAGGTTAGATCTAGACATAATCTTTACTGATATAAGGTTTAGAACCAATCTAGTTTGACCATAGTCAAGCCTAGTTGTGGTCTATTTTGATACTTGCTTCAATAGAGGATGTAAACTATGTTACTAAAATTTTGAATATTAAGTTTTTGTGATTGAGTAATTAGTTACCAATATATAATTTTAAACGTATAACATTATACTGTAAGTCAGTGTATTTAATCAATTAAAGATTTCAAATAATGTGATTCAAAGTTTAATTTAATATTTTTTGTTGATTTAATTGAGAGAAAACAAGAAGAAGAGGAAAAATAGTTGAATACTCTAGTTTTTAAAGTAAAAAATCAAATAAAAATATAATTTTTTAAAATAAAAGTTGACATTTAATATGAATTTGATATATATATATATATGAATTTGATACATTCACAATTATATGTGTTAAAAAGTATTTTTCTTTAAATGTGTTCTAAAAATATATATACATTAGAAAAGTGAGGAGTTTTTATGTAAAAGGTGGGACGCCTTAGATTTTGAGAAAGTTTCGGTTGCTGTCCGTGCGGATTACCATTAGAGATGTTAAACTTAGAAGGCTTATGATCTTAGAAAAGCTTGGACATGATCTTTCTTGATGGATCATCATGCAGTGAGGTTTCCCTTAAAGTTACGAGTCTTTGACAAGGTATGAACTAAATTCTTAAAGATCTTATTTGTTAGAAAATTTCTTAGGTTAAAATATACCAATAATCAGTCAACTATTATCGCATTTTCATTTTTGTCGGCCAACTTTCAAAATTATTAAGAAAAGGAACAACATTATGGAATATTGAAATTTTGGCTACCTAGATAGCTAATAGTTATATGACACGGATTAATTTTTTCTTACTTGAAATATTCAATTAGATTAACACCCATCTGAGAATTAACGCAACCAACCTTGAGAACAACAGTCTACAATCAACAAAAATAAAAAACATAGCTAATAATGTTATCGATGAAAAACTTATAAAGCTATGTTCTATAACCATGAACTACAATAAAATTAGGAGAAAAACAAAGGATTAGACTTTTTAAAATTTGAAATAGATTATGGACAATTCATAAAAACTTGGTTGTCCACCAAGACATGTAGAATTTCTATAAAACCATCTACTCTTGACTTCATATAGATCAGTTTCAAAGGCATCATAAACATCAATATAAGGTCAACTCAACGAAAAACAAAAACAAAGTGCAAATTCGAAGAACAAAACTAACAGAGAATCTAGATTAGCACTAGTTAGAGATTTTTAAACATGGACCAACAGTCTAAAACTGTATGTATTAGCTTTTTCTTGCCAAACTATTAACTACCCTTAAATTTTTAACTAAATATATAAAAAATTCAATAGCTTTTAAAGCTAATAGCTGACCTATGCAACAATAAATCTAACTATGCCAATGTTTATGTCCAAGGTGTTATGTTCAACCAAGTAAACAATAGAATTTAAAGTTCATTTCAACAATAACTAAATCAGTCAATTTCTTTCCTTTTTGTTAACCATTTTCCCCTTTACACTTGAAACCCAAATACTAAATCAATCAAATTTGATACCACGATTGGAAATTTAATTCAATCCTAGCAAAGCCAGAAGGTTAACAATGAAACTAGCCTTAAAATTTTAGTGTTTCTTTTAAGATTTTCAGTCCAAAAATAAAATAAACAACTACCTAGATACCAAAGAATAAGAATAAAAGCTTACCCAAAAAATTCTCCCAATATATAAAAAATACCTATTTGAGAATTTTTGTCACCCATTTTTTCCTCTACTTCTTGTTCAAATTTTTTCTTCCCCAATTTTCTTCTCCATTTTCATACAACCCTAAGATAGATGTTAATTCTCACATAAGTGTTAATCCAATAGGAAAAGAAATAAATCCACCCCATCTAGCCGTTAACCATTTAACAATTAGTTGACTAAAATTTCAAAATATCATCATGTTTGCGTCTTTTCAAAAATTTTGAACGTTGGGTGACAAATAAAAGTGATACAGTAGTTGAGTGACTACTTGTGTAATTAACCCAATTTTTGATAATCACATAAAAACATAATTCAAAGATTTTGAAGGAACCTGACTTGCAATCTTATTGTATTTGTCCACAGCTTATTTTTTTTATAATGTAAATTCTTGATTTTTTAATGAATAAATATTTTTAAAATTTTTGGATTTGGAATATAAGATTTCATATCCCTCTTGGGTTTGTTAAATATGCTCATTAGGCTAAGAAAACCATCACTAAGGATATAACATTTATCCATTTCATTACCCTTATTCTAAACAAAATCAACGAATAAGAAAAAAAAAGAATACATGGGATATGCTTTCTACTTAAAATAATCTAAAGCCAACTGGTGGTGTGAAGATTAAGGAAGGCAATGAAAAGGGAACATGCCATCATTGCAAAAATCAGGTAATTGGAGGTGAAATTATAAGTACCTTTAATTGGTCAAGGGGAAAAGGCTTTAACATATATTATATTTTAAGATTTATTTACTTTCTTTGGTATATTGCCAGAACATACCCCGGGATGGATCCTCGCAAATCTATGGATGCGTATGACTTAAAATATTTTTCTGACTTGGAAATGTCTTTTTAAGCGAGACTTTTCTTTTATGATGTGATGAGAATGAGAATGTATGGATTCTTGATTTATGACATGGTAAGGGGGATCACTTATCTTATTGGTCTCAGATGACCATCACGATATGACCAACGCTTGGAGTCGCCACTGATCATTTTAGGCTAGGCATGATCGGATGCCTATTAAAACCTATGTTTTGAGTTAAGAAACTCCAAACATTGATCTCGTGGTTTAGGTAATGCAAAGATTCGCTATTTGGGTTTAGGAGTTGGTTACGTGTGATGAGGTACGAACCTCTTTTCGACACCTAAAATCGGTACCTTTCTGCTATGTCTCACCTTGATTTCGATTATTTCAATTTTAGCTTATCATTATTTTGATATAACCCCTTTTAATGCATGAATCTTATAGAAATAGTCCATGTTTTGATGAAAAAGATTTAATCTCACATATACCCTAAAGAGATAGGGAATATAGAGATTTTCGATAAAAATGACCTCTGAATTTTACTTTGAAAATGGAATATTCCACATTGGGTATTGGAGAGATACCCACGTGGTCCATTACTTTTAGTTTTATTTGAAATGATCAGAAAACATGGATGTAAATAATCATCCCAAAGAAATCATGTTAGAAAGCAATAAATGAAGCAACATAGCATGGATCATTCAATGCAATGATAAAGAAAAGGAATGGACTATTGGAATTTATCTTGTAATTGGTATCGATTATTTGGGAATAATTGAATCGATAATTTTAGAGATGCATCTAGGTTTCTTGATTAAACGAAGTTTGTTTGACGTATTCATGGAAATCCAAGAAGAAGAAAAAAAGATTAATTGTAGTTAAAAGATAAGGTTAGAGTTTCCCTTTAGAAAGATAGGGTTGGAGTATCCCCCATGAATGGAAAATAATTTTTGCCAAAGAAAGATTTTTAAATCTTGACAATTTTGAGAAGCGGGGTTGGAGTATTCCATGGATGATAAATTATTTTGACAAAGATTTTTAAATCTTGATAATTTTAAAGAGCGAGGTTGGAGTATCCCCTTGAAAGATCGGGGTTGGAGTATCCCTAAAGTGACACATTTGACACTCTTTAAAAAAGTCAAGTTGAAAAACTTAAGTCAACAAAACTTTATGATTTAGGAAATGTGTGAGTGTTTAGACAACCTTTGGCAAGAGAAATTATTGTGGATATGGATGCTAAAGATGTAAAAATATGTTTATGCCTAGATATGAGCCTATGAAGGGTCAAATCACGTTCTCGAGTTTGATCGGGGTGATACAAAAACATTCAAATGTCTCGAGATGAGATTCGAGAAAACAACTCAATTTTGACTGTAACCAAAAACAGGGACAGCATCACATTATCCTATTTCCTGAATTTATTCTAAATTAGTTTGAAGGCTTCAGAGGGTGGACAAGATACCATTAGAAAACTAACTCGATTAGGGTCAATAAAAAAATATTCCCAATATCCCAAAAAGTCACTTTCCAAGGGAATAAATTTTCAAATTTGGATCAATTTTGCCACTAGCAGAGCATACGAGGAACAAGGTGTGTCAAATTTTGAAAAATCATTTCGGGCTTATTTGGTATCAAAAAATTTCAAATAATACCTTTCTAGAAAGGGAATTTCATGAACTTTTAGGAAAAATGCTTGAAAAGTTTGGAAAAATCATTTAGTGGGGCTAAATGGCCCAACTAGAATACATGATTAGATTTTAGAGGTTCTGGATAGTTTAGATTTGGAAAATCATAACTCTCTCATCCATAATGATCGAAAGGTGAATAAGACATTGTTTTAAAAATAATTTGGCATGCTTTGAGTGAAAAATATCAAAAATTCATGAAAAATCATTTAGGATTTTAAAGTGATTTTTCAATGTGCAACAGTTGCACTGCTAGCAGGGGACAAAGCAAAGCAGGGAATATCTCTCATTTTTTTGTCTACAGGTCCAAACTCAAGTCATTGGTGTTCGAACATCTACGACTGAAGGGAAAAAGTGGCATAAGCATCATGAACTCATTTGCACAGCCCCAAAGTAGTTTGGGATAATGAAATAGCTCGTTGATCAAACCACTTATGATTTAGACTCTAATAAGACACAAAAATTTAGGTAATACTTGTACAACCATTTTTGTTTCAAAATCAGAAGATTTGAGCTTGTTTAACAAAGATTCTAGATCTGGAAAACTTAATTTTCCCCAAGATATTTTGGTAACTTTAAGAAAAATGCTAAGTCCATGCTAATCCTTATTGGTTGAGGTTAATATGCTTGGCTTAAGGGGTTTTTGAAAATCAACCTTTTGACAACCATCAAACATGCATTTTGACAAGGAAAAGACAACAAACATATAAAGGGATAGCATATAACATGAATAAGGGTACTAATTTTGCTAATGGCCTAGACAAAGAAAGTGTTATGCACTTTGATAAGAAAATGTTATGGATGCTAAAAATGACAATGATTCATGCAAGTTAATGTGTAAGTGTGCTTGAAATGTGTTAGGCTAATGATTCATACATGGATTAAGGATAACAAGATGCATGGGCATGGCATAAAATGCATGAGCAAGAGATATCAAACTAATGAGGATGAAATAAGGCATTTTGCACATAAAAGGGGCACTAAGACATACAAATCTTAAACTGCCACAACCAAATGCCACAATAATGCATGATAATCCTAAAAGGTGATGCAAACATGGAGAGCTCACTAAAATGATGCAAGTGCTAAAAAACAAAAAAAATGTAAGTGATAGAGTAGGAAGTTATTCCAACAAACTTTAATTTTTGGGCAAATAGTTAGAGCAGTAGAGATGGATTGAATTTCCCTCTTTTCGTTATTGTTAATAAGCAAGAAAAAGAAAGAAACAATGTGGTTTTGTTTTGGTATGGATGAGGGTGATTTTTAGAATGTGTAAAGGTTGAGAATGAGTGTTTTGAGGCTATTTTTGGGTGATGGGTGAAAGGCTATAAGATTCTAGTTTTTTGGTGTAGGATTATGTTTTGGAAGTTGAAAATGAGTTGAAATCTAACCTTTTTCAACTGAGATATAAGTGGCCTACTTATACCAGCATTTTGGAGCCAATTTAGGGTACTTTTGGCCTCTCAAGGGGGACAATATGAGTCAACATGATGGCTATAGGGTGGCTGTAGGGAGCAACTTGCTGCCAATGTAATGGGCATAGGGTGGCTGGTTTAAATGCTGAAATGATTTTCCAGCAAATAGGGTGGCTGATGGTGATATTG
>JBBYHO010000013.1:1898896-1910785 GCA_038382025.1 Adansonia gregorii
CGGACTCAGCTCTTTCTTTAAATTATAAAAAAAAAAAAAAAAGCCCAAGAATTTCCCTAGGATGCGAAATGGTCTACGTGGCTTATTGTGTGCATCATGCCTTCAGATGAGATCACATAACATGATTGTAATATAATAATAAATAAATAAAACAACAACAACAAAGCAGCGATGGTCCACTTTCCGTTTTCTTGGCCAGCGAAACTTCGCCGTACTTTTTTTAAAGTAAAATTTAGCATCTTCAATCGGAATGGCTTTTTTTTTTTTTTTTGGTAATAAGGAGAAAACAAAGTAAAGAAATAAAAACATTTTTTCCGCCATTGACAAGTAGAATTAGGAAAATGTTGGACTATAAATACAAGATTTTGTTCTTAATCTTAAGCATCGATCCTATTAACAAGTAGAATTAGAAGAGTTTAACCATAACAACCCAAATTCTTCTTTCCCCAAACTTGTGTAGATTAAACTGAAGAAACTATATGTGGCGAAAGTGGTTTTTTTTTTTTCCCCCGTTTCTGCCAATCTTAGTTCTAATTTAAGTTTTTATATATTTGATGAGATTTGCATTTAATTTGTCACGTACAACACTTGTCAAATTCATAAGTATTGAATAATTAAACATAAAAACTATTTTGATTTCATTGTGGCAGATCCACGTTACATAGAGCTAAGAAAAATTATAACACTCTAAACTTCTAATAATCTTACTGAGTTTCTTCAGACATCCCTAAAATTAATCTCTAGTATCCTATGATATTTCCTATCCTTGTACATTCTTTTCAGACTTCACTTGACAAGAGCCCACTGCTCAACCTACGATTACTAAAGGGTATTAATAATACTTAACATGCAATATCAGTTCACAAGGTTCATAAGCCAACAACATTTGTCTTGAAAAGAACAAAATTGAATTCTTTCACTTTTTTACAATATGATATAATTAAGGCACATAATAGGTATAAGCTCTGTCGAGATTTTTCCTTGTCTTTCCATCATTTCTTCCTCCTCGAGCATACTTAAAAATCAAGAGGAGAGTCAAACAAAAACTCAATATTGCAAAGGTCCAGACGATAACACAAAAGCTCCAAACCAACTCTTCATGAGTGGGCAAATTCGAACTCAATCTTAGCTTCAAGAGACCACAACAAGTTTGATGAAATTGAGTGTCAAAATTTTGAAGCTTTGCCCCGATCAGTAATGTTGCGACGAGCTAAGATTATGAGATGAAAATTTCAGATCAGCATTATTTAAGGCATTCACAAAATCATTTACTATTTAAATTATAGATGTAATGGTAATACATTGTTTTTGGTAATGCATCGACTTTAGAATTATGTATTTACGATTTTTTTTATATTCTTAATTAACCATAATATTTCTTCAACCCCTTATGTATTTTAAAGTATATTACGATAGTTTTGTCTTTGCCTTATTTGAAAGAAAATTAAAACCAAAAAGCTATATATTATATATACACGACATATGATTTTGTTAGAAATATTTCATTCGTATCTTTCTTTACAATGAATCAAACCAAAACAAGAGTTATTTATTAGTCGAATCTTTATTTTCTTTTAGTTTTGGACGGAATGAATCACTTGTCCACCTGATTTTATTTTGGTTTTTAGCCGAAAGACGAGGAGCGAATCTACGTTAAAATATGAAGCCCAATATTTCAAGGTTAGAACAGACGACCAACGGCCCGTAAGAAAACACACGTTTACGTCATCAGTGGCTAAGAAGGGAGGGCATTCTAAAATCCTATTGGTCAGAGCGCGTGGGATCATATTCAAACGCCACGTGCACTAACGGCCTCAGAACCCCCGAACCATCCGGAAGTTTTTCAATTCCCCGCGAACCTTTAGTTTACAGCAGTCGCAATCACCCTTTCTAACTCCACCTCTCCCTCCGTGTTTCTTCACAAAACCAACATTACACTTCAAAAAAAAAAAAAATCAAGTTTCGCAACTCAAGAAAGAAATATCCAGCGGCGTTTCGGGTTTTGCGAAGATGAAAATTCGATCTCCATTTACGTTTGCTTTTCTGTTAACGTTATTAGCTTTAAACGCAGAGGCCAAAACCATTGATCCTTACAAGGTAAGTAACTTTTGCCCCCTTCTAATTTCTGCTGTATTTCTACAGTTCACTTTAATTTTCACATGTTATGATTTAGCAGTCGTCTTTTTGAAGTGCTTTGACGGGTTATCGTGAAATCTAAAGATATACATTTCTGAAATTCCAAAAAGGAATTGATATAGAGATTTAGCAAGAATTTACTATTTCATCCAAAAGGAAAAATGGTTAAAGCTTTAGTGACTCGTTGAGAAGATGAAGGATGAGCTTGAGCTCTCGGTGAGATTGACAAGAATGAGTAATCATTTGCACATTCTTGGATTCTGCAGTTTTGATTTTTTTTTTTCGTGGTTAAAGATTCTAACGAATTTACTTGATCCTTAGGTACTTGGCGTGGAGAAAAATGCGAGTCAACGAGAGATTCAGAAAGCTTTCCACAAGTATGTTTTACTGTGAATTTATCATCTGAATATGAAATTTTTTAATGCATTCCTTGCTGATCTAATTTATGATCTAGTCCTTTAATCTTTTTGGATATGTTCATGTCATGACATTCTAATATGCATCATTTGAATGGTAGCCCTAATCAAATTGCACTGCAAAAATAAAAGAGCTGCAAGTGTCAAACTAGATTTACCATAAATGTGGAATGAATATAGCACCCTTTTCTGTTGAATGAGAAATGTTTAATTTGTGACACTACCTTTTCACTTTCAGTCTTCTTTCTTTCAATTCATATTTCTTTTGTCGGTTAATTGCACCTTGAAATGCTTCTTATTTCCATTCTATTGTAGTCACTTTTCTTTTTTTTTCTCTTCTTGAGATTTTCTGTAGATTTATTGATACATGCATGCTTTTACAGGCGTATATGCATTTGCATATATTTACTGTCTGCAAACATGCACACATGTGTAATTGTTTTTCCCTATTCATTTGGCTTGAATTATACTTGCTAGGCTCTCTCTTAAATACCACCCTGACAAGAACAAAAGTAAAGGTGCACAAGAGAAGTTTGCTGAGATCAACAACGGTATTTCCAACTTCTTACTTTTTTCCTCTTTGGTTTTTGCTTCACTCTCTCATGTCTATTTTTTAGCGCTCTATTTTCTTTTGTGAGTTAGGAAATAAGGTCTTGAATCTATTTTGTTTTTTAGCATATTGCTCATATGTGAAATTACTCATTAATTTATCAATATAAGAACAGGATCTGGGTTACTGGACTTCTGAATTTTTTTTACTATTCTTCTTGTAATCTTTATCTGCTATTAAGAGATCTGATTCATCCTTCTTGTTTGATCAGCGTATGACATTTTATCAGATGAGCAAAAGAGAAAAAATTATGATATGTATGGGGATGAAAAAGGGGCCCCCGGATTCGATGCAGGCCACCCTGGAGATCATGGTGGATACACATACTTTACCAGTGGTGGACCTGGACAAAGTGGGTTTACATCTGGACCAGGTGGATGGCAGCATATGGGTGGGCAGGGAAGTTCCCAGACTTTCTCATTTTCCTTTGGTGGCCCTGGTGGATCACACTCATTTGGTAGCCGTGGTGGATCAAGTTCCTTTGGTTTTGATCTTGACGATATTTTCTCTGGATTCTTTGGGGGTGGTATGAAAGGTCAGGGTCAATTTGGTGGTTTCAGTGGTTCAAGCAGGCCTCAGTCTCAATCTAGGAATTCACCTAATAGCATCAGAGCAGTAAATTCTGAGGTCTTCAGAAAAGAAATATCTGACCAAGGGATGACTTGGCTTTTGTTATCTTGTACACCATCATTGCAAGGGAAACAATATTATGAATCTATCATAAAGGAGGTGGCCGGTTTATTGGAAGGAGCTATAAAGGTGATGTTGCATTTTTAAATATATCTTGTATTTGCTAATCAGTGCTTCTGATATCTGACTGTTCTCTTGCAACAGGTTGGTAGCATAAATTGTGAAACTGAGTCGTCTTTATGCAAGGATCTTGGTATGCTTCCAGGGGGAGCTCCAAGGTTGTTTGTTTATTCATACAAAGGAAATGAGAAGGGTTCTCTGGAAGAATACAAGGGCGATTTGATTGCTAAGAATGTCAAAACATTTTGCCAAGATCATTTACCAAGATTTTCCAAAAGGATTAACCCAAATCATTTTGACTTGTCTTCTAGCAATGTAGAAAAATACCCAAGGGTGATACTTCTTTCTACCAAAAAGGATACACCTCTTATCTGGCGTGTCCTCAGTGGCTTGTATCATAAAAGGTTCACTTTCTATGATGCAGAGGTATATTAACAAGATGTTATTATGTCAAGGCTTTCTTATGCTTTGAGTGGAAATATGGTGCTTTGAAACCTTACTTGAATTAGAAGCATGTCTCTTCTATTCTATATTGTGCTTGGAAAATGATAGCGAGCTTCACAAACTTAAGAATTTTTAGAGAAGTGGTTAAATATTCAATTGATTTTCTATTCAATTCAGGTTCATGATGTTTCTGATCCAGCTGTGAAGAAGTTAGGGGTTGATGCATTTCCAGCTATAATCGGGTGGCTGTCCAATGGAGAGAAGCACATCTTGAAATCTGGTATATCTGTGAAGGATTTCAGGTCTGCAATCAAAGATCTCAGTTTGTTGCTTGATAGTTTTGAAAAGAAGAATAAAAAGGTAGCTTCATCTCAGACTAGCGAGAAGCAGACAGATTCTGCAGAGAGACAGTTACCTGTGTTGACAGTGTCGAACTTTGATACTTTTTGTGGGGATAAAACTCCTGTCTGTATTATAGGTGTATTCCGATCATCCAGAGCAAGGGAGAAGCTGGAGTCCCTTTTATCTAAGGTGAGAAGATTTCCTCTCTTCAGACTATATTTGATGATGATTTTATGTATTCTCGTTTTACTCAAAACTATGAACACACTATGGTGAAACATATAGATACCACCATTATCACCATTTTGAAAGTTTGGATTAGAGATTGCTTACTCATATGTCAATTGCATAATAATTCTTTTTTTTTTTTTTTGCATGATATTTACTTTCAGGTTTCACAAAAATCATTATCAAGGAGACAGAATGTGGCCTCTGGTTCTAGGGATGCGATATCCTATGTTCTCTTAGATGCTGCCAAGCAACCATCATTTTTAAGTGCATTTGATAGATCTGGATTCAAATCATCAGATAACTTCCTGGTGGCCTTCAAACCTCGAAAAGGGAAGTTTGCGGCATTTACAGGTGACACGACCGTGGAAGAGGTAGAGAAATTCATAAGCTCTGTTCTTAATGGAGACGTACAATTTACCAGGACAAGGCAGAAGCCTGTTCTCAAGTGAACCAGAAAAGGATTATTTTGGAAAGCAGAGACTGCAGAGTCATTAAATTCCTAAACATCTAAGCAGCCGAAACAATACAAACACCCTTGGTTAAGCCCGCATGCCATCTTCAGTGTTGTTCTTCCATTTGTATTTGTTTTATAAGTTGAGGAACAAATGCATCATCAAGGGGGAGTTTGCAGAAGCATTGTTTGTACCTGGGCTGGAAAATCTCAGACAAACATGGGACATTTTCGTTACACTGTTAGACGATAATTTATCTTCGGACTTGGTAATGTAAATTCTGACCTTTTTTACCGACACTAACATTTGGTAGTATAGAAGAAGAAAATCAAGATTTCAAGGTCTTCTACTTTTTGTGTCGTGTCAGAGCAGAAACAATGGATACGATTTGGTTAAGGGAATCAGTGGCTTGATAAATGTATGTTTCAATGTTCTCAAATTTCTCTGATAGTGGAGCCTCAGTTGTCGGGGGCATTAGTTCTGGTTTCAAGATGGGTAAACAAAATAAGCGCTTGAAAGTTCCACTCGTAAATTTGAATCCTACGCCTACAAAGAGCTGAAAAATTAAAATGCCTATAACACTGATAGAATAAAATTCCAACGAAGTAATCAAGAGAACTAGCATATTTCCAACGAAGTAAAAATGGTTTTCTTAGACTTGCTCTTAGATCATTGCCACAAGAAAAATATTGCGAACATGGTTCCTGTTTTGACTAAAGAGAACAGTTTCTAGTTCAGCCTTACCATCCCACTAGAATCTCCCAGCCCTTTGGAGTCGAGTAATTTAGTTTAGACAGTAAGGAAGAAATAATTATAAATATTAATCAGTGTGATGATTGTGACAAGTTGTCTATCGACTTAAAGTCAAACAGGGCTTCACAACTGAAGAATCGCCGCCTCAACTCCTTCAATAACCCAAAATATGGACATTCATGTCATTTCGGCTTTCTTGAGGGCTTTAAAAGACTATATGCATTTATCACCATTAACATAACATCCGTCCAATAATGCTTAACCAAATCTAATGACATTAGCAGCATTCAACAGGAAGAGAGAGAAAGAACCTTTCCCGGTCCATCCTCCTTCATAACTTTACATAAAGTGGCATTAGTCCCAGTCATTTCATTTCTGGGGCTAGCAAAGCAAGCAAAATGTGATACTTTAGCCAGTGATTTTCATGGTATATACAGCAAAAATTCTGGGAAACATGGTCTTTAAACACCTAGGGGTAACACGCAGAATTACTTTGCGCAGGCACTAGACGACCTTTTTTCAGTAGATCAGCAGGGAATGGAGCTTGGCAGTTGCTGATATGATATTTTAGCTTGGGAATGCTGGGATGTGCACTTCTACATCGGTGGCAACGCAGCTCCATTGACATCAGTCTTTTGTCATCTTGAATTGTTGCTTTTCCATGATTATTAACTTCCTCAATTACATCTAAAGAATCACGGAAGAAAGCAGTATTGAAAGAGTTCCAGTGCTTCTTATTCTTGAGATGTTTGGAGTCAAAATCTTGGCTAATAACATGCAGGTGCAGTTGTCGCATTGAAGGGACCTGCAGGAGGAGACATGCAAGAAACCATATTTTCAAATGGTGTTCTGATGTTTTCCAATGTCCACCAATCATTGAAGATTGGAAGATGACATATACACAGACCAAAACACATGGGTAAATTGACTGCAATGGATGCATAAAATGCCAGATTCTCCTGCACGCATGACCATTATACCCTATCACCTCTTCTTAAAACATTTTCATGAATGTTTAACAATTGTCCCAAAATACTTTGGCTACAAGTATTTAGTATACATTGGACTATGAAATTATCTTTTTCTTCACATCTACAAGATTACAGCCTACATTCTTTTGGCCTTTCCTCAACCTCTGCAAGTGCTTGTATGAATCATATTGCCATTTCTGGCTAAAGTAACTGGATGCTGCATAAAAGTGAATCTTATCAGAAGATTCTTTTGTTTGGTACTCCACACATTTATGGATTCTAAAGATCTTAGATCTACACCAAGTGACACGTGCAACTAAAGTTCTTTTTGAGCTAAATATGTTCAAGGCAAGGATCAATTGCCCAAGCTCAGGAAAACACCTGGCTACCATCTTGCAATTTCCAAGACTGAATTTCAGTCCCACACTTAGAGTTGTATTTAAGTTTATTCGACTTAAAACTAAGTAAACATAAACACGATTAGAAGCAAAGGCATCTAGCATACCGAGTGATATCCAAGGCGGAAGACCAAAGATGCATCTTCACCCAAGAACTTATCAGCCCACTTCAAACCCACTTCATGCATAGTCACTAACAAGTGAAGGTGCTCTTTACGTGCATCTGCCAAACAATCGAGACCTTCAAATCTTGCCAACACCAAGATATGCCGTTTTGCCTGCAAAAGGATGAAATAAAAATCAACCCTTCAATTTGTTGAAAATTATCCCAATAAAAGAAAGGCAGCGGATGTTTACCTTTGGATGCATATCATTTAACAAAACAATATCATCTGTTGCCTCCAGCACTTCCTTGCTGTATTTCTCAGGCTGCATTGCAATGTAATAAAGAGATTGAAGCCATGGAGCCCAGGATTTTGTCTTAGTTCCACTCATCTTATCTTCAGGTTTAGACTTAGCTATAGATAAAAATCCTTCAAACAGTGATGAGTAAGCATCTTGGAGAACTTTGCAGCCTTTGACATAGTCATTATCAAGGCAATTTGGTCTCTTAGGGTTCATGTTTGGCCCAAGAACATGTATTACATGGGTCACCCCTTCCCTACTATACAAGGGAGAAGTTGAAGGGAGAGGAACAACCACAGCATTCCCGGGGAGAAGAGATACAGCCTGAGTCTTGGTTGCAGCCTCTAGAGCTGGACCTCCAGCACTGAAGATTGCAGCATTCACACCTCCACCTCCAGGTTTCAGGCGCCTGAACGGATGCCCTTTCAGTATACATTCATTAGAAAATATACATGTATATGTGACAAGTATCATGTTTACTTTCAGAGAGTACTGGTATTATAAAGCAGGTAGGACATATTTCATCCTCACAACGGTTTGATGATTATTTCATCTCATAACCTAATTTGTATACCAAAAAATAGTTTTTGATGGTTTAAGATCAAGTTAGACATCTCACAAGGTAGACAAATTTTGCATTTCATAAAACTCATAGTTAAAACCAGTGACAGATCATTCTTCATCGACATTATGAAGTCTGGAGGATAAGTTTCTATCGAGTTACTATAGATGGTGTTCTATACCAGCAAACCTGAAGAACTCAAAAAGATGAAACATAACTACTAGCAGAGTTCCTCCACCTAATAGTTACAGTCATTCTTATTTACTTAGCCATTGGGCCTTAGAAATATATAATACATACAAAGGGCTTACCAGTTGGCTGCATTAGCTATTACATTGCAATGCAAACCTCCCTTTGTATACAGTTGAGTTATATCTCCAACATATGTAAAGAACCTTTTGGAGTCAATGTCCTTTTCTGCAGCTTTAGCCCGAACCAAGGACAAAATCTTTGATTCGTGAGTCAAGTCTACTAAAACAAGCCTAGCATTACCAAGCTTATCCATGAATTCCTCTACTTTCTCAACAATAATATTAGATGCGTTATCAAGGTTGAATTGGAAATCTGCTGTAGAAATAGACGGAAATGCCAGAGTAGGAACATCAGAATCATGCTGCCAAATAGAACCTGCCACTGGGTCTTCACTGACCTTTATCTTCTGACTAGCAGCGCTTGATAACGATGAATCAGTTTCTTGTGTTTTGCCACATGGACCCTTTTCCTTAGTAAGTTGAGAAGGCACAGAATCATGCTGACTAATAGAACCTGCCACTGGGTCTTCACTGACCTGTTTCTTCTGACTAGCAGTACCTGACAATGATGCCACAGTAGGAACATCAAAATCATGCTGACTAATAGAACCCGCCACTGGGTCTTCACTGATCTTTATCTTCTGACTAGCTGTGCCCGACAATGATGAAACAGTTTCTTGTGTTTTGCCACATGGACCCTTTTCTTTAGAAAGTTGATAAGGCCCAGAATCCTGAGTATTAGTTTCATGGGGTCGCTTTAAGAACTTCAGTATGCCGAGTTGAATTTTAGCATTAGGATCCTTGTGGCCAAAACAGCCATGTGGAAGGGTGTCCAAAGGGCTGACTGCAGTGTAGGCGTTAAGAGCTGCTTGAACATCACTCTCATTCTGGCAAAAAGTGATTCGAGAGAACCCTTCACTCAACTTAGGCAATTCTTTGCTTTGCAGCATTCTATTCACAACTGCTGCAGCTTTTCCACCTTGCAGATTTCCCTCATGCCCAGTGCGTTTGACTATACGAGATATACAAAGCTTGGCAGGGAGGTCAAGCACCACAGCATGCACCTCCACTTTTGGCCCACCAAGCTTCACAAAATCCTCCCGCTGCTCTTTATCTAAGTTGCATCTATCAATAAACACACTCTTCCCCTCCTTCAACGAAGCAGCTGCACTCTTTAAGCACTGTAGCTTTGTCCCAGTTTTGCCATTATTAATTGCATCCTGCAAGAGAGAGCAAATAGAATCTTTAACATTTAACACCTTTTACTTGTTAGCGACATCATTGTCCTTACTATTGCAAGGATCAAGATTTAAAACATCACATAAAATTTCACTCCTGATATAGTCTAACCATACTAACTCAGATGATTCATGACATTAATGACCCATTAAGCTAAAAAAATTGCAATGGGGGGAGGCGTAAGCAATATAACAATTGTGGATTTATAATTGTAAAAGAAAAAGGTGCCATATACAACATAGCCTCAATATACCATATAAAAATTATAATTTAATGCACCAGTTTTCCATTAAAGATGAAAAATAAGCAGAGAAAGAGAGAAACCTGGCAGATGCGAACCCAGGGACGTGAAGAGGCCCGCATGACGTTCTCGCAAAAAGTGGACTTGCCGCTTCCTGGTGCACCCACCAAAAGTGCCACGATTGGCTTCCCCATTTCCTTCTCTTCTTCACCTTCTTTTTCTTTTTTGAAGAAAAAGCGCGCGCGATCATAAACAGAGAAAAAGTTCAGTAATTTGTACGATGGTGCAACCTGAGAATAAGAATGAATGATAGAACCGGAAAAAGTGAATACCTCTGAGTTTATAGGCGCCATCGATCTTCATTTCCATCGTCGATAGGTTTTCTCCAAGCAATTCTAGTTGATCGTTTTTTTTAGTGTTCGCAGAGCAAAGCTGTCCTGCAAGCTTCAAGTGCTATTTACGAGGCAGAAAGGACTAGCAGAAGGTACCTTTATATCATGATTTGACAAGTTCCAACCTCCGTCGAGGTTCTGTTTTGTTCCCCAAAAATGGACCTCTTTTCTCGCCTCAAGGCCCAAGGCCTTTATTTGTGAGCGAACAAACAAAATAAAAAAAAAAAATGAAACTTTTGAATGGTACAACTCCAGGGGAAAAGAAAAGGAAAAGGAGTAACTTATCGTCGAACGTATAAATAACTATGGCGGCTCCTTTAGTGATCAATTGTTAAAGGTTATTATCTACTTCTTGAAAGATATATTTAAAAGAATATATAATATATTTATTTATATATTTAAAATATTTTTATTTAATACGAGATTAATGTATCATCGGTGTGATATTTTTTTCATTCAATTTCGTGACGCTTTCGTCACGGGTTTTTTCACCATTTCTGCCTACCTTACCTTTAAAGTGTTTAGCGTGGAGTCACGATTGGTCCACCCTGCCTATTCTACCCGTTGGAGCGTTCGGCATGAAATCAGATGATCAAGGGTTGGCTCAGATACCAACTTGTCACGGGACCATTACCCTTTTCTCAAAATACATGCCTGACAGGATGTGCAGCGCAACCGCTTATATGCCCAAAGACTTTCATTTTCTTATCTGATGTGAGATTAATGCACCCTCTGCGTGACACCAATCCATTAAAATTTACGTATATTTAAATCAGTTATTTTAGAATAATAATTATGTTGATTTAATAAAATAAAATATTATAATATTTAAATTTTAAGTATGAGATTTTATTTTTTAAGTAATTTTATATTGTATTTAATGTTAAAATTTTTAGAAATATTATAAAAAAATATTAAATAAATATTTTAAAATTTTATAAAATAAAATTAAAATCAATTATTTTACAGAATGAACATTCTACTAATTAAATTATTATGTCATTGTAGTATGTCAAATTAATTTGTAATAAAATAGCAATTACAGTAAATTAAACATGCTATGAAAAGTTTATACATAATAATCTTATAATCAATGTACCCCTTCTATAAAAATAAGAACGAGGTTCAAGTTGCCGCTAAGGGTATTCAGCATAGTAGTATGTCAAATTAATTTGTAATAAAATAGCAATTACAGTAAATTAAACATGCTATGAAAAGGTTATACATAATAATCTTATAATCAATGTACCCCTTCTATAAAAATAAGAACGAGGTTCAAGTTGCCGCTAAGGGTAT
>JBBYHO010000013.1:1956476-1971375 GCA_038382025.1 Adansonia gregorii
ATATATATATATATATATCATGCATGCCATTCAACACATTCATGCGCAGATGGATGTCAAGTCATGCATTGAAGAATATACTCGGTACATATATATGGACCAAATACATTATACATACACATTTATATTCCGCTCATAATTGATTGCTTCCAGTATATAAGTCCACTAGAAATTTACTTAATTAAATTTAAAATACTAGTAGTGCTAATTTAATTAAGAGAGTTTAATAGGTATATGTCAAATGCAATGAATATGAATCCAGGGACGTCTTGGTAATTTGGCAAGATACCAATTATAGATACGCATCTTACTGTCACGAAATTAAAGATTAGAAAGTTTTAAACTTGTTTTTTGGGAACCTAAATTGATTCTACTTGCTTCAAAGTGGACTTTTGTTCTTATTATTTTGTCACTTGGCTAAATGAAAGAAAGACTTTCGTGTAACTGATGGTGGCCTAGTTGAAATTGTTCCCTATCCAACCTAAAATTTATATTTATATATATATTTTTCCATTTTTTTAAAAGCTATATATATATAAATTATTCCATTAGTATAGCATAACTCTCTCTTGAGTTTGACAAATGAATAATATTTACAAGAATTTCCCTATAGATAAATATGGAATCATTTACAATAAGCTGAAAGCCAAAAAAAAAGGTCAGATTTAAAGTTAAGCAGCTATTAACAATGAAAGTCGTGATGTGATGTATAATTAAATAAACCTCAAAAACAAGTGGGAAAATGTAGTTGGTGAAACATATTTCAGGTTTGTCCAGCCAGATTTTAGATTTGCATTGCCTCAAGGGTTTTGAGCAGTTGGGAGGATAATAAATTTTAAGGAGTGCAGCAGCTGAAGCAAATAAAGGTTGGAGGAAGGAATGAGCAGTAACTCAAGTTGTGGAAGGGTTGATGGGTCTTTCTGTCTGATGCATGTGTGAGACCTAATGCGAATAAGATGCTAAGCTGTAGCTGATGCATTGCAGACCCAAACTCAAAAGAAGATTATGAAATTGCCTTTTAATTTCCAACGGGAATCACGGGCCTTGCTCCTCCTCGCCCTCGGTTAATGAAAGTGAAAGGGTTGGAGTATATTATATTATTATAATTTAGGGCTCATAATTTATCACCCTTGTTTCCATTCAAAAATTAATAAAAACCTGGATGTGGTTCCAAATTAAAAATAATAATAATAATAAATAAAAATTTTCTTATATCCTTTGTTTCTAAAATTAATTTAGTTCCATGGGATTCCTGCGAATTATCAAAATAAGATATTCAAGCACATCAATTATATTCCTAAATCTATATATTCTTCTATAAAAAGATTACAAATACATACTAGACTTTCTTTCTTTTTCATCCTTTTATTTCAATTGTAGCACACTACTACATACTAATTTCTTTCTTGTTAAGTTAGTAGCATTATTATTTTAAATGCGGCTTCCTCAATAATTAAAGAATTTAATGGACGTACCAACAGAATATATGGAAGAATTTAAGACAAAGAAAAAAAATTTAAAAAAAAGCTGAAGGATTCCTTGGTTTACCTAACAAACTTGACTATGTTATGTAAAAGGAATACTTATTACTAATTTTCATCATTACAGAAAGTAAGGGATGTAGAGATATAATCCAACAAATGGGGAAAACTTTGTTTGACCAATTTTGATGTGTTTTTAATTTTTAAGGCTAGTTTAGTTTAGTTTAGTTACAACTTGCTTAATAGTATTATGATTGTTCCACATATGAAGATTCTTTCCTAATATCTTGAATAGGAAAAAAGGAAAAGGCAGCCTTAATTTGTTCAAAGGCTTCCTGGCCAAAACCCATACACTATCGCTGATCCCCGCTTCCTAGTCTTTGTTCATTACAGTAATAGGTTTTGCAGGTTCTTAATTTTCTGTTATATAAGTAAACATCGACCCTTAATTTACTATATATCGGTTAGCAGGGAACATTTTCATTCCTTCCACGTGTTACCGACATGGACCTATTATAACACATTTATATTTACTGGAGTAGAGTATATAACAGTCTGTCCAGGTTTCTTCCCCTTTAAAACTGTCGTTCCTATCCCGTCATTCTATTCACAAAGACCTTGCCCACGCATACATTTAAGAGTCAGCTTTCTCAGCAACTCTTACTTTCCTCTAATTTTTACAAAGGATATGTTACAATCAGTCAATTTTCCAGTTGTTAGAAATAATCTATTTGATTAGGATTAATATACAGTTACTGAGTTAATACACAGGATTTCAAATTTTTGTACAGCTGCCATGCTCATCATGCATATAAAGAAATACAAATATTCGACAAATCTAACTCTATATATGTAATTAATTGTTACTAACTTCTGCCCCTAGATCCCTATCCCCACTATCCAATATATAGTTTATTATTACCGTTTTGTTGTTTTTCTATTTTATCAAGTTGTTAGTATATTCTTTGTCAAAATGGCACTGTATCTTCCATGTCTTTGAAGGCTAGTCAATGACAATACAACTTAAGAAAAAAATGAGCGACAATACTATTTGGTAGCTACAAATGCAAATTAGAAAACTGCGCGATATTCCAAAAAGCGAGCTAGCCTCGCCTTGCCTCTGTGAAGTATCTCCTGAACAACCCTAGCTTGGGGTCCTTTGTAGTGGTAACCTAATTTTTAAACCTGCAAGAAGCATGGGAAGTTTTTATTTTTTAGGTTTACCATGAAAATTAATCAGAAGGGATCTAAAAACTCTTATGTAATCAAATATTTGTATATTCTCAACATCTGTACAGATCATATAGTAGAGTAGAAGAAATTAATTAATTCAACGGCTTAATTAAGAGTAAGGGCAGCAACTACTATACCCCAATTGAAATCAAATTAATTTGGCCTGTCAAGTCAACCCCTTATATTACATGCATGCTCTTTTTCTTATATTTACTTTATATATATGCATAGTTTAATAAGGCGTCAGAATATGTGAAGCCATTAATGCGGATCTGCACGATTTGAGAATGAGGATGTCTGCCCCTTTATGCATCTAACTCTGATAGTAGTAATTAATTAATTAGATTTAACCATCATTGGCACGGATAATCATATGATCATGATTAATAACTTCATTTATATTTAATAATTTTAATTATGATATGATTATATAATATGAATGTAATAATAAAAAAAATTAAAAAAATATGATATAAAAATATAATATGAATATTATATAAATATATGAATATATTATAATTTATATGATATAAATTATAAATATATCAAAATTTATTTAAATATACATAAATATAATATAAAAACATATATATAAATTAATACAAATACATAAATTATCAAGTCGACTTATCCACACATGTGACTTGAGTTTTAAATAATTAAATAAAATAGGAAAACCAAAGTAAATTTCCAAGAAGCTTCACGACTTTTGCTCGAATGTTATAAATTGTTTTAATTGGTAGGTTGAAGGTATTCTCTCTCTCTCTCTCTCTCTCATCTGAAACGGTTAATAAATCAATTCGTGCATGCTACTTGCTAATAGCTATATACCATGCAAATTTATTAAACGGAAATAATCTTGGTAGCTTAGAATATATATATATATATATATATATATATTATGGCCTTATGTTCTCAAGAAAATCAGGCATGCTCTTCCTTCACTGCAAAGAGAAAACTCATTGCCTGCCCTCACCATTCACCGATGGACGCTTTGTATATACACGTACATATTTAAGAATATTCTTTGGGCATTCAGCATTCATATTTTAACTTTTCATTTATCTTATCTTTTTGGGAAAGGATATATTTTATTATTGTATTTTGGAATATATATATATATATGTTGAGTTTAGGGAAAATTATTATATATATATATATATATATATATCTTCATTTGTTGAATTGCATTTTTGGTAAGCTCACAACTTATGATTAGGCTTGAGTCCTTATGCTGATAGTGTGACGGGCAATGTGTACAAGATCCGAGAACGAATTCATCATTGTATGGTTGATTGGTGATTATCAGGGATTTCAGCTTTATGCAGGCGAGTTACAACCTGTAATTTGAACTGAGGATGAGTTTTTGGAGTTAGTTCACCCTCGTGATATTGTGATTCTTTGTCCTGTCCATTGTAGCACGTGTGTCTACACATGGTATACCACTTAATTTATGAGGAGAAACAAAATTAAAGAACCTGCGAATATTCGTAAAACTACAGAAGGAAAATAATTCGTGGTAAAGACACGATGCACTTAGACTAGAAAAACCCGTGCTCAAAAGGATTTTTTTTTTTAGCATGGGTTTTTTCAGTAAAAAAATTCAAATGGATTCAAAATATATTCAAGTGGGGTTTTGAAATTTTACTTGTACTATTTTTATGAATAAATAAGGATTAAAATATAATAATTGGACTAAAAAATATAAATTATAAAAAAAATTATGTACATAAAAGTAAATTAATTTTATACCAATATACGAGGGTCTCTCGTCTATATATTATTATTGTTACTATTGATTTTTTTTATTTATTAGTAAATAAAGTCCTAAGAATATTTTTATGGGTTGATTGCAAGCACTAGAAATTACCGTATGTGGTCTTGAACTCAAAGTTTTAGTTCACCTAGAAAATCGCTTGTTATTCTAATTTAAGTTTTATTGGTTTTACAGAGACCAACCTCAAAAACTGAAAGTAGCTTAGAATATTATTGTCATCCTTGGGTTAAATTATCTCCTTTGGTCCACTAATTTAGCATTTCTTAACATAAAATTTTAACATAATATATATATATATATATATGCTAACCAACTAGCTAACTCTTGTTTATGTTTCATTCTTTTTAGTTCTTCACAAAACTAATAAAGGTAAAAATAGGCTAGTTACAGCTTCTTTAATGCCTAAATATAATATATATCATTCACTTAATATTTAGATATATAAACGTAAGAGCAAGCATTTAGGAAAAGAAAATGATTTATTTATTCTTTAGAAAAAAAACTCCTTAAAACACACAAAATAAAAATATAGGTTCAACCGTTCAAGGAAACAAAGTTTTTTTTTAAAAAAAAAAAATCAGCAAATTAAGAAGGAAGCCCACAATACACATTATTTTTCTCCTTAAATATTATTAAATTATTAACCCATTTCTTGTTCTCTTCTCACTTGAATTTTTTCAAGAAATAACATTTACATAAATATATATGTATATATCAACGAATTAGATGATGCCTTTTTATTAAAAAATTATAAAAATAAATATAAATAATTTAATTTTAATTAAGTGATAATGGATTCACAGAATGTATTGGATATAAATTCAATATATATATATATATATATATAGAGGGTACCCAGTTCATGGCTTACAAGGTTGAAAACGAAATTTACTTTAGTATGTGGCTGCTAATGCCACAGTGCTATATTTGGTCCCCTTGAGACCATGACCATCATTCTGCATATTGTCACAATGCATTAATTGCATTTGCATGTGCCTTAAATAAAACAAATAATTATTATGCATTTAGCATGTTATAATAATTGAAATAATACTGTGTACATGGCCCCGAGCGAGCAAGAGGAAGAATTCTTCACCCCATTCACTCAATACATATATATATATATATATATATTATAAAAGACAAGTAAACGAATACGATGAGAAATAAATATTGGATAATTAATTTATAGATTTTATATTTCATTTCGAAGATATTCTTATATCCTTTGATTGCGAAAGATAAGCTTTAATTGGGTTATAACGGAAGATATTTATTCATCCTATTCCTTGCAAAATAGTACTATTAGCTTCAATTCCTCCCTGCCCCTCCTCTGTCCTCTTCTTAATCTTATGCGTAGATTTTTTGTGTTTTATTTTTGTGTAGTTATAATTTGATTTTCCAACCTTTCACTCTCCTAGGTTTTCGTCTTTTATTATTATTATTATTATTATCATCATCATCATCTCCTGGTCAAAGTTGCGCAGTACGAGAAAAACGAAGGAAAATAAAAGAGTGGAAATGGGGGATAATATCTTAATTAAAGAAATAAATATACATGTATATATATATATATATGTGTGTGTTTGTGTGTTTTTGAGTGGGAGTGGAATGAGTCTTTGCAATTTGAAATAGGAGTGATATTTGAAACTTTTTAAGTGACAGGAGACTAAACTTTTATATTGATAGCATATTACATACACCTTCCAATGGACGACAAGTGATACCTTGAGCTGAATTTTTGGCCACATCAATATAATATATCTTTCAATAGGACAATCATAAGAATTAATGTAATTTTTTAAGTTCAATTCTAATTAGGAAGATCCAACCCTTTCTTTTCCATACAAATACGAGGCTGTTTCATTTTTAGAGGAAAACAAGATTGGAGCAGCCATCTCAGAAATTAATAAATAATCGGTTTTAAGGTGTCCCTTGACTGCCTTGAGTTACGGGCCTGGATTTCAATTGCGATGGGGGGGTTATGAAAGAGCTCCAAGAGAAGCCCGGGCACTTTTGACTTTAGAACCAAATTACATGATGTTTCATGGAAAAATGCATGGTGGTCTCTTGGTGGAGCTCCTTCATCCTCTTGTTCAGCAGCGGAGTCAGGCTGATTGCTGGATGCAATTATATGACAGGTGGTCTTCCGTTGATGATATTGGTTCCTTAGCTGTCATGCGCCATATGTTGGCAAATGACCCTGGAAAGAATCTCCTATGGTCTAGGCAGTCTCTCCTCCTTTTAAGGTAATATGACAAACTCTTTTACTGGTTAAATAAAATGTCCTTTCACTGTTTCCATGAATGGAATTTTCAGCATAGATTCTTTCTAATAGATAATTTTTTTTACCTATACTGAAGAACTTGCATTTAATGCTCTTTTGTAAAAATCAACTACTTTATGCCATTGTAGATTATGACTTTTTATTTTCCTTTCGGAACTTAAATTGAAGATTAATATTCTGAATTTATGATAAGCCAAGCAATATTTTTTTCTGCATTATTTTCAGATGTACGTATATGCCCATTTAGAGGCATGGTGGATTCTGTGTTAAATACAAACAAGTTAAACAGAATAAAATCTATATGAAATAGTAATAATTTTACCGTCAAGACAATGCAGCATGCACGGCCATTATGGTGATATCATATGGTATATTTTTGTGGAAATTTGAACAGATGGCTTACTAGTTTTAGGAGATTTAAAGTAAAACCATCCCCCTTCCCCCTTACTTCTAATTGCTCTTTGCCTCAAACTATTCTATCGTAAATGGTGGAAATTCATTCCGCATTTGCTGCCTGCTAGTCCTTAGTTGTGAGTGAATATTCGTAAATAAATTAACTTATATCTTACATGTTAACTGTCCTATATCAAATTTTGTATGTGAGTTGTACATGTAAATTGTGATCATAGAAAGTGTCATCTGTCGCAATAGCACTTGAGGCTATTTCTCAGTGATTGATTCAGATAAGTGAGGCTTAACTTCTTTTGACACTATTTTAGTTAAATCCAATTATTGACAGAATGTAATATTCTCTTCGTCTTAGTAGTAATATTCTGTTGACCTTAGTAGTTTACTGTTCTAAAAATTTGCCACCAAATTCTATGGGTTAAATTGTCAAAAGGCTGCAATGCATAGTCTGCAGTTGGCTAGAAACCATTCTACTTCATAACATGAAGGATATTTAAAGTAAAATCACCCCATTCCTTCTTACTTCTAATTGGTCTTTGCCTCAAAATATTCTATCGTAAATGGTGGAAATTCATTCAGCATTTGCTTCCTACTAGTCCTTAATTGTGAGTGAATATTAATAAATAAATTAACTGATATCTTACATGTTAACTGTCCTATATCAAATGCTGTATGTGAGTTGTACATGTAAATTTTGATCATAGAACATGTCGTCTGTCGCAATAGCACTTGAGGCTATTTCTCAGTGATTGATTCGGATAAGTGAGGCTTCTTTCGACACTGTTTTAGTTAAATTCAATTATTGACAGAATGTAACATTCTGTTCATCTTAGTAGTAATATTCTGTTGACCTTAGTAGTTACTGTTCTAAAAATTTGCCACCAAATTCTATAGTTTAAATTGTCAAAAGGCTGCAATGCGTAGTCTACAGGTGGCTAGAAACCATTCTACTTCAGAATATGAAAGGCTCGTCTATGAAGGATGGTTATTGTACGACACTGGTCATCGTGAGGAAGCACTAGCCAAGGCAGAGGAGTCAATCTCCATCCAACAATCATTTGAAGCTTTCTTTCTCAAAGCATTTGCTTGAGCAGATTCTAGTCTTGATCAAGAGTCCTCAGTATATGTTATCCAACTTCTAGAGGAAGCTCTTAGATGCCCTTCAGATGGCCTTCGGAAGGGACAAGTAAGTATTTTTGGCACAATTTTAACTTTTAACTATCTATGTTCAATGCATTGGTTTAGAGTCCTGAGTGATTCTGCAATTCTGCAGACATTGAATAATTTAGGTAGTGTATATGTAGACTGTGAAAAGCTGGATCTTGCTGTTGACTGCTACATGAATGCACTCAACATCAAGCATACACGAGCACATCAGGGTCTAGCACGAGTATTTCATCTAAAAAATAAGCATAAAGCTGCATATGATGAGATGACGAAGCTGATAGAGAAGGCACACAACAATGCTTCAGCATATGAGAAGCGTTCAGAATATTGTGAACGTGACATGGCAAAGCGTGATCTTATTATGGCAACACAATTAGATCCAACGAGGACATATCCGTACAGATACAGGGCAGCAGGTAAATTCCATGACCATGTTTTACTGTTCTTTTCCCAATAACTTTGTTTGTGAAATATTGTTGACCTTGCTTTTGATTAGGCATTGCAATTCTTCGGATTGCTATTAGCTACAATGGTCAACCCCAACTCAATTGGCAATTAGTTGATTCTAGATCCATGTTTAGGTTGAGTGAATTAATGTGCCTGCGGTTTTAGATCTTGTTTACTTTTCTTTAAGCTCCTTATTTTCATCTGCTGCCAGCTCATTGTTTCATTGCTGTATCTTTGCTGATATGGAGGCCTTGGTATTTCATGTTGTAGGAGAAGTTTGTTTCCTTGTGGAAACAGCTCATTTTCTTGGATTTCTTCTTGGCACAAAAGCATAGGCTTCCCAGTTCTCAGATATAGGGAATAAATGAAGAAACTTCCTTTATACTTTGTGTTGCTTGTGTATCTGGCATTAGGGGAAAAGGATTATCTATCTTGATATTGAGGTGTTTTGATGATGAATACTGTTGCAAATAATCATCTATCCTGTAAAATGTTTAAATGTCATCCATCAGAAAGGAAAGACATTTAAATAAATTGTTGACTAAAATTAAGAAGTTGATTCCTTGTTTTCTGTAACATTTAATTGGTATGGAATTTAGGTCTGGAGTTCATAAATGCTTGTTATTTGCTGTCAATTTTCGGTTGTGATTGTGAATTTGGTCCTGAATGCTGAGATCATGTTTACATAGGGGGCTAGCTTTTTTCAGCCTTTAACATGGAACTTTCTGCCTTTCCAGTTTTCATGGATGATCACAAAGAAAATGAAGCTATAGCAGAGCTCACAAAAGCATTAGCTTTCAAGCCAGACCTGCAGCTACTACATCTTAGAGCTGCTTTCCATGATTCAATGGGTGATGATACATCCGCTGTTAGAGATTGTGAAGCAGCTCTATGTCTTGATCCCAAGCACACTGATACTATTCAGCTATATAATAAAGTGCGTGAGCAGGTTAAAGAACACAAGTGAGAAAGTCGGATCCCCATTTATCATAATTCCTCTCTTTGTGTCTAACGTGGGCAACCTTTTTCTGTCAAATATTTTTGTTCAATTACCAAGAAGGGCATCAATATTTTTGGATTTTGTCTGCGGCAAATTCAGAAGCACTCCCATTGGCTTTGGGAGGAAAGAAAAAGGACATTTTTGGTTTAATGGAAAAGGGAAACTGGACAAGATAGCATGTAAATATTTGTTTTATGCATTGGAGCAGTTAATGGTATAAATAGTCCAGTCTTGCGACTGATACCGCTACTGCTACTGCCCTTTATATTACTCTGCAGGAGGTGGTGCCAAAGCTACAGATACAGTCAAAAGACTCAATGTAAATGAAAATGCACGAGTCTATCCAGTCTAGGGATTTTGCAGTGTTGATACTGAATGTTCTAGTGTTGTCGGAGATTGAAATTTTCCCTTAAAAAAGGGGGTTCCTGTCAAACAGTTTATACTATGAGAGTTAGTTGAGACCCTTCACATAGTCCAAGAGTACGCCTTGTTCTACTGGTTTCAAGCGCAATCTACTTTCCTGGACGACCAGACCTTGCATGCTGCTATTTGTTTTCTCCTTGCATTGTTAAAGGACCTGTTCTATTTACCAATTTTGTTGCCTTCTTTCCCACCCATATAAAGAGTTCAGGAACTTATGTGAACTTATGGGTAGTGAACAAAGTAAAGTTCTAGCATTGTTTGAGGACCTTATGTGAAGGCAGTATGTGGTCAAGAAAACTTGTGAAACAGATTATCTAATGCATCCATCCAATGATCCATCGTTTGTTGAGTCAATTTTCTACCCCTGCATTTTTTGCGCTTTTAATTTCTCATTCAACCTACTGGATTTTCATGTGATTCTGTCAGACCTCTCTGCAGCTTGGGCAGCTAGAACATATATGATTCATATATAAATTATAAACATAAATAGCAAGTCTTGCTCTGTCAGTGTCAAATAATGTGGTGGAGTGATCAAACCCAAATCAAGAATAACAGTTAAGCGCATCAATAATAAATAAATAAATAATCATATTAATGTTTATACAAACTGGCAAAAAGTGGAAGATCAGATTACAGGCTAATTAAGTTCTAAGGGCACAAAGAGAAAATAAATGACACTAGAAGGCTGGGGAAGAAGCAGGATAGGAGAGGGACTGGGAGGTAACCTTTGGTTTTTAGAAATGGCCAAATTGGGTTTGGAAATGGGTCGAGATTATCTGCCTGTGGATATTGAAGTCGAGGATAATGCACCAATGGATGATGAATGATATAGCGTCATGATTGTATTTTTAGAACTTCCTTCGAAGAGGTTTGAATTTATCTCAGAAACATAACTGCTTTGAGAATGAATTGAGCCCCAATCTTCAATAAAAGGAAGCGGATCATCCCCGTTCAGATACCGCATCACTTGTCTCATGCTTGGCCTAAAATCTGGTCTTTGATGAGAGCAAAGAAGCCCCAGTTGCAAAACCAACTCCATCTCCTCAACCTCATAGTTAGTATTCAACTAAGGGTCTGCTGCATCAAGAATTCTATTCATCTGCTGGCATTCTATCACCCAATCCACCAAGAAGAAATTACCCGAACCAGTAGGCCTTCTTCCGCTCGCTATTTGAAGAAGTAAAAAATCCAAATGCAAAGACATCGGTGCTGGTGGAGGCCTTGCCACTGCGAACCGCTTCAGGTGCAATATATCCAATTGTACCAACAACATTGGTGGTATGTGATGCTGTTCCATTGCCATATAATCTGGCAAGACCAAAGTCCCCAAGCCGGGCTTTCGTTTCAGCATCTATTAACACATTGCTGGATTTTACTTCCCGGTGGATGACCACTTGCTTCCATTCTTCGTGCAAATACAACAGCCCAGCACCAATGCCTTTGATGATATCGAACCGTTGAGCCAAGCACAATACGAAGTTGTCTTTCAGGTTGAACAGCAGACTATCGAGGTTCCCATTACGGTCGTAGTCATATACTAGAAGGAGATCATTCTTATGCTTGCACCATCCTTGGAGATTTACCAAGTGCTTGTGCCTCAATCTTCCTAAGCTTTCGATCTCTGCTGCTAATTCCCACTCTTCAAGATTTTCGTATCGAATCATCCTTCTATACAAATTCAAAGAGATTAATGATACCAACAGAAGCAAGGTCACGCCAGATAAAGCAGCAATAAGAACAAGTATTTGGGTTTTCAAAGAGTTAGACGAGTTTTTCTCTACTGGTAGTATAGGTAGTCGAGAAATATCTAGTTCAGGCGCTTCACCATTAGTCGAAAAACTCCACCCTAAAATATAATGAGAGCTTGATTTTCTCCATGTAGATGCGGACAAGCCAACATAAATTGTTTCCTTGACCATCGGTGTCAAGTCGATATATTTAGATATAAGGGATTCCGTTGGTTTCTCTTCTTCTAGAGGGCATATGTTTACATTCACGATTTTCTGCACTCCATCATAATCTATCCAATCATGGAGAGGCGTGTCGCCTTCCAAATCAAGCTCTTCTTTTCTGCCACTGAAAAAATAAGAGGCTGGCCCTAAATATTTTGAGGAAACGCTATTGACGTTGATTCCAACATGATTTCCGTGTTTGTCATCCTTCTCGTTGTGCCCGTTAACGGTATCAAATTCAACTGCAAAGATATGGTTGTTCTTCTTGCCATCATTTGTGGAGTTGAAAATTCCCAGGTAATGTTCTGTTCCAGCACCGGTGAAACTCGGAGAGGGAGATAACATGAAGGCCAAGCCGTAGCCGCCTTGGTCTGAGCTTGAGGGGACTATTGCAAAAACAAAAGATGTTCAAAAAGAAGAAGCGATTGGAGAGACAGAAGTATTTATAACAAACATTGGAATAGGTAGAGAATAGAATGCATGGCCTACAACATGATGTGATTTGTTGGTGAGCGTGAGCGCACCAGTGGGTTTGATCATAGAAGCACCCTCTCTGGTAAGATTTGTTTCACTTTCATTGAATCCAGGGAAGATGAATTCAACAGATTGAGCTAGAGCAAAAAAGGAGAAAAGTAGAGTTAAAGAAGCTTCTGAGGCCATGAAATTATGAGAATAGAAAGCGAGATTATTGTTGTTATTATTCTTATTAATCATGAAAGGTGTAAAACAAGTTAAATTTCCACAAGAGATGACTGGTGAGGATGTAAACAAGAAAATACAGGCGAAGATACATGTGAAACTGAAGTGTTCACGAAGTCAAAGAAAATGATTTTATGGGTGAGAACGCTGTGTATGGTTTTCTTAGGGAATGTCCACGATAATGGGAAGAAAGTGATGTTGAAATTGCCGTGGTTTCGATTTGTTTTTAAGTTATTGAAGGCTGTTTTGACTATTTTATCATGCAAATTGTTAGATCAAATTCCAATTCCAATTCTAGATAGACGGCCAATCTTGATCTAAGCGGCTGATTAAGCCTTAGCCTTCGAAGAGAAGACTTTAACCTGTAGCTAGCTCTACGTAGGGTGGGCAGTGACTTAACCCAAAACCTGATAATTTTGTTGATGTCTCATTGAGGTTGTGATGACATGCATATTTTTCGCAGCAAATGAATGGTGGGAATATAAGTAAGTATATATTTGCTTATGCAAAATTTTAATAAATAAAAGTTCTTTTTGTTGGATTTGGAAATATAAATTTTATTAAAAATTTATTTAAATTAAAAAGAAACAATTTTAAAACAATAAAAAAATTAGTATATATAGCTTTTATCCAAGGAAAAACATTGTAATTAATTAAAGATTAGCAAAGTAAAAAAAAAAAATCGTTGCACTACACCATCTTGAAAGTAGATTAAAGTAATAAAAATTAAGATTAAGAAAACAATACTTTTTTAACATAGTATATAGAGTTTTTTAATACTTTGACACAAATTTTAAAATGAAAATGGTTGTAAGCCCAAATCTCTTAAATTGATTGTTTTGTACTTAATCTCTTAAATTTTCATATTAACTTAACAATTTAATTGCATTATTATAAGGGTTCGAAAGCTGTGTTTGTGTCATATTGGTTGATTTTTTGTGATGTTTGTTGGCCAACCAATCGATAGTCCCCAAACTTTGACAAATCAAAATAATAATAATAATGGATTTCATTTAGTGCTGAAATAGAGAGAGGTTGTTATATTGTCAAATACAATTGACATTTGTACCACTTGTATTCGATGGATGGGTCTCTCAATTTCCAAGTGCATATGGACTAGTCCACGCCTTCGCTGGCTTTGCCCATGCCATGTGATTTCTCTTTGGGAAATCAAACCGTGGAGCTGTACCAGGCCTAGACGAGACTCTAGGTAGTTGTGTAAACCCGGTGTTTGAGCTTTAAACGTATCTCATCATATTTATTTATTAGACAAAAAATATGTTCATTCCAAGATCAGGAAGCGAGCTTGATCAGTAGTTAAATGGTTTAAAAGTTAAACCACAAAATATATTTATTTTGTTAACTATACGATTCACATTTAGTTGATAATAACAAATTAAAGATTGACTAAGCCCTAAAAATATGCAATTTCGATAATGCAATAAGTCATAATCTCAAAGATGATATATATATATATATATATGTATGTATAAGATTACTGTTATGTAGCTTAAAACCATACAATTCTAACACTAACACCTGATTTATTTATACCTTCAAGACATGTATCAATATTATATCATTATATACATAAAAAGCTATAAAAACACGTAACCATTTTTTTAATTGAAAGCCACAAATTTACATGAAATGTGGGGTATTTTAAATTTTTGCTATATGAACAGTAGAATTTAGATTCTGAAAATTAAGATTTTTTTTTTCCTAGTTCATGAAGTTTTATTATTCTTCACTTATATTTCCAAAAGAAAAGAGAACAATTTACTGTGTCTTGACCAATATATATATATATATATATATATATATGATGTAATGAAATAGCATGCGTGTCCGGAACCTAGCTAAAGACTTTCGGATATCTGAATTTTGTTTGATTCTTTTACTCATCTGCTGGTGATTTTCTTCGATTATTGTTAGGCAACCTTGCGGCAATGAATATCTCCTGAAAGTAATGAATGCTTAACACATTATTTATTTTTATATACTGTCATTTGCTATTGATCTCCA
>JBBYHO010000013.1:1983554-2009343 GCA_038382025.1 Adansonia gregorii
AATAATAATAATAATAATAATAATAAAGATTATTTGTATCCAACACTACGAAGCAGAAATTAAAGATTCAGAAATTGGAGAAACAGATAGAGTAGAAATGGAAAGTAGTAATGAAGAAAGGGGAAAGGAGAAACCATACGGCCTCAGGTTTGCCGATGAGCTTGGCAACAGAAGAGGTTGCTTCAGAGAGGATGAAGTGTCAACGCCATCCAGGTTCACGTTGGTTGAGAGGTTGAGGCAAGGCATCTTATCTTTCTCAGTTGTGACTGGACTTTTCTCTCATCTTCACCTGCTACTACGAACTGCCGCACTGGCTTCCAGTTCCCTAGTTCCGCTATCCCTATCTACCGACATCATAAAAGGCAGCCCAGGAGTGCCTAGTTACCAAAGTGCCCCTTCAACTCCCCAACCAGCCAATAGGCTGTCGCTCCTCTTGGCCTGCCCTGGGCTTTCTACACCGAGCTAGCTAATTTTGACCACCGAACGACAGCCATATAAACGGTAACCCATTTACATTTGATTTGGGCTAAAGCATTGTCGGCTTGGTTTTAAAAAACGAAAGATGTGAATAGCTTCCTGATAAAATTTAACAGAGCTCAACAATTTTACTTAGGATTAAAATATATTTTTTTGTAATTTTATAGCCATTGTTTTTATATGCTTTAGTTAGGATTTTTTTATATTTTACAATATTTTATCATATATACTTAATTTAGTTAATAAATTTTAAAAAATGAAGCTTAAATTTAGGGTGAAATAATTCGAGGTTAAATTTTTTTTATTTTAAATCAACTTTAAATGTTAAAAATTTGAGTTGAAAAGTAAAAGTTTATTTTAACTTAACTTATGATTATTTTTAATTTTACTCAATCAATTAAAAGTTTCAAAATTAAATATTATTATAGGATTAACATTTATCTATCTTCGTGAATGTATTAAATATTGATGTTGTTCAAAA
Organism: Adansonia gregorii; assembly: GCA_038382025.1. Taxonomy (NCBI): domain Eukaryota; kingdom Viridiplantae; phylum Streptophyta; class Magnoliopsida; order Malvales; family Malvaceae; genus Adansonia; species Adansonia gregorii. The sequence continues at coordinate 1,984,513 of JBBYHO010000013.1, forward strand.
TGAATATATATATATATATATATATAGCTGATGATGGACTCAATTACAAGCTACAAACTGCATTGGAAGTTCTTTCGATGGCTGGCATTTTAGACTGCGGTGGTCGTGGTTAACTTAAGTGGTCAAGTGAATAGTGGGTGCGCGTCACGTTGAAGGTATGACTACTTTGACTTGTCAGTTATTATTTTTATTATTTTTTTTTAGGCGAGAGAGATGTTCAATTTAAAACCAACGGAGTTGTTGTGAATAATGATTAAAACTAAAAGACTTGGATGAAATTTATCTTTTAATTTTTACTTTTTATTTTGAATGCGTTGACAAAAATAAATAGCAAATAAACAAACTCCTTACCAAATTTATTAAAACTAATAAAGGAAAAAAAAAATTTTGCCGCACTATAGGATTAGGCGGGAATGTTGGTCCAATGAGCAGCCACCATTGACGCATCCAGCGGAGCGAAGCGAAACAAAACGAGACGAAACGAAACGAAACGATTCGCCGTAAAATGACAAACCGAAAATTCCTGCCAATTTTCCCAAATTCAAAAATCAAAATCCTTTTTTGGAATAGTTGCAGAGCCCGAGTGCAGTAGTTGAGTTTAGTCGTTAATGGAGCAGCACCTTAAGAATTCAATCGAACAATCCCTCAACAATAATCAACCACTCTCTTCCCAAAACCTACCTTCCCTCAGATCCCTCATTATCAACCCTGCCACCTCCGATTCCACACTTTCCTCGGTCCTCGACGCCCTAACTCGCTCTCTTCAATTCTCTCGCGACTCCGTCTTCCAACACCACGCTCTTAAGCTCCTCACCGACCTCTCCTCCCACCGCCCCCACCTATCTCCTCTTGCCCTCGACTTGCTCCTTTCCGACTCGCTCTTCTCTTCCGCTTCGCCTCGCCTTGTTGGCGAGTCACTCTCCGCACTTCTTTCACTCACTTCCCCCGAAAACAACATTGATGCTGCTCGCTTCGTTTCCCTCTGCCTCGGTCCTTCGGTTTCTGTACGTTTGTACCTATTGAGAAATGCTGAGAAGCTTGTCATTAGGGAATCGGTGTTATTAGTCGTGTTGCTAGGGTTTACAAGGGATCCGTATCCCTATGTGAGGAAAGAAGCCTTGGATGGCTTGGTGAAACTGTGTAAGAATAGTGATTTTGTTGATCGTGATGTTATCGAGGGATGCTATTGCCGTTCTGTTGAGCTGCTCCGTGATACAGAGTATTACGTCAGATCTGCAGCAGTTCGCGCTGTAAAATACTCTGTCCTCCAAGTTTCTTTGTTAGATATTGTTTACAATGTAATTGATAGCCAATATTTAATTTGCACAATTCTGATTTTCTCTTTTCTCTCGTTGTTTTCTGAATTCAGGTCTGTGACTGGGGTAAACTACTTGTAATATCCAGTGAAGACAAGAAGAAGCAACAGTCGTCAGATGCAGTATTTATCCAGGTATTTTTGAAAAGAAAAAAAATTATGCCCTTGTATTTACGGTGCTCTTTCTGCTCACCTATTTTAAGTAAAGAAACTTTAAAATTTGGAATTAATGTGGATCACATTATTATGTTGCATTCTGCATTTTAAGCATTTTACTTGAATTCATGTCAAGTTGTCAACCTTCTATGGCATTTTAAGCATTTTTTTCCCTTATTTGTTTTTTTGTTCACATATGCTTGCAGCTTTGCTCTATGGTAAGAGATATGAGTATAGAGGTACGGCTAGAAGCCTTTGAAGCTCTAGGGAAGATAGGACTTGTATCTGAAGGTATCTTGCTACAAACCTTGTACAAGAAAGTCCTAGGGATCAACAAAGATAAAATCTACAAACCAATTGAAGGGCTTGACACCTCACCTTCTGCTGTTGCTGGAGCTTTTATACATGGGCTTGAGGATGAGTTCGCTGAGGTAAAATTTTGTTGGTCATGTAGTTATCCTTGGTTTTATTACTTGTAAAATTGCTATGTCTCATAGAGACTGGTATTTTTAACTTTTGGCCTTTTTGGATCAACTTAATCCTCTATCCCACTCGATATCTAAGCAGTTTGCCAGCACTTTGAGGTTTTGGCTTCGCATGGTTCTTCCAGTTTTATGTACCATGGTTCTATTGAATGAGATGGGTGTATTTGGGTATATGTTTAAACTAGCTAGAACTCTCAGCGTGATATGGTAGACACGTAATATACAGAATAGAAGAGTTTTGGCAGTCATTGATAGAACATACTTTGACTTTTTCTGAAGTTAGGTCATTTCTTGCAGTTCAAAGGCAATTCTCCCCTTGGCATGACTTTTAATTATGATGCTGTCTGTGGTTTAATCTGAAGGTACGAATGACTGCTTGTTACTCTTTGCGTATGCTCACTGTCTTCTCTTTGCGCTTTGGTGGTGAAGCCTTAAACCTGCTGATGGACATGCTGAATGATGATTCAACGATTGTCAGGCTACAAGCTCTGGATACAATGCATCACATGGCAACAAGCGATCATCTAAAAATTGAAGAAATACACATTCAGAGGGTACGGTTGTTTCTTTTTTTTTAAGCCTTGTGTGTAGAATATCTAAATTTTTCACATGCCTAGTTTAAATTACAATTGATGAGCGTGAGACACGGGGCAAGGTGCAGACAGATTTTGGAATAGGTTGTTTGATGTCACCACTGTAAATTTATCAAACCACACTGCTTAATAATGGTCCTGGTCAATGCAGATAATTCTATGAGCAAATTACTTTTTGAGAGATCACTAAGACCTTTGTTCTCTCTGATGTTTCTCACTCACTCTCTTTCTTTCCCTTGGCGAAGCCATCAGAAAAATTGTCTACAGTTGCAACTTAGTTGTTAAGTTGTGGTACATAACTGTAGAATTCTTTCTCTGTACAGGACCAGGTATCTCATATTTAAAAGATAGACATCATTACTTAACCATCGTTGTTACCTGATTTGGCAGTTTCTGGGCACCCTTGTTGACAGCAGTTCTGTCATAAGATCTGTGGCTAGGAAAATACTCAAATTAGTGAAGCTGCCGAAGTTTGAGTTGTTTAAATTGTGTATTGGTGGCCTTCTTGGGAATTTGGAGACATATCCACAGGTTTTTATATTTTTTTTCTTTTCAGTTTGCACCTGCGAGTGGCTTTTTGGGCTGTGCCTTTTGTATTTTCAGTTTGTCCCGGCAGCTATATCCACCTGTTATTGCTTTTTGTTTCCACTTATTTGATTGAGTTCACAGGATGAAGTTGATGTCTTCTCTGTTCTGTTTCATATTGGGAGAAATCATGGGAAGTTCATAGTTCCCATGATTGAAGAGGTTTCTCCAGAGGTTAGCATGATTTTAGAATGCTATTTTATGTATTGGTTCTAGTTTGATGGCATTATCTGCTCAACTATGAAAAGAACAGTATCATTAACATGGTATGAACATGCTTTCTTTATTAAAATTTGTATAGTGAGACTGCACATATTTTCTAAATGATGCATAAGTTGTTTCGTACATGAAGAAGTTCATGTTACCATGGATCTTTCTAGCACATGGGCAGAATTGACCAATCTTTACATCATTTCAGACACCTAAAAAACAAACTTCTACAGGATAACGAATTAAGTATATTGATGCCGATTAAAGCAGTGAAGTCAACAAAGCATTGAAGCAATGTGGACAATCAAAATATTGCTCTCTTATGTTGTGACTATTTGTGAAATGACTTTGATTATTCAATCTATAAACCTTATTTTCTTACTCCAGCTGGAGCCTGCTTTTGGAGGCAAATTGGGCTTTGATAGTACAAGGGTAGCAGCATTTCTTCTGCTGGCCATATCAGTGCCACTGTCACATGAAAAGGATGTTTGTGTTGTTCCGCCTAGAATATTTTCTTATGCAGTTACATGGCTTGGGAGAATCTCTTATGCTTTAAGCGATGTTATGAGCCAAGAAATGCTTTTGGCTTATTTATCCAAGTGCAGTAGATCCTCGACCGTTTCTCTTGCCGACTTCAAAATAAAAGCGGCATTGCCGACCGTTGAAGGTGATATCCCAACTAATCTCTGTTCTAAGGTTGGTAGTCCTGTCAGCATGCCTCTGCGGCTAAAAGGTGGAACTTCTGACCATCGTCATTGGGAACTGTTGAGTTTAGGAAAGTCTGCTACTCATGCAGAATATGAGCTGGGGGGGCATGCTGAATTAAGAAATTATGTAAACCTTATCTTTAGAAAGGTCAAGGACTTGTGGTCATTGGTACAATTAGGCTGCACAAATGAAGCATTGAAGGCTATTAGGTAAGTAATGTGGTTAATTATTTTTTCCTTGATGCATTTTATCGCTACCATTTTATTCTACACATGCATTGCATGTCAATTATATAATGTATCAATATAATAATTTGAAATAAAATTTTTATTTTTTAATTATATAATAATCATAATAATAATAATAATAATAGTTTTCACCATAAATCATAGTGTAGATCTATAATTTTTATATCAAATAGTTGAACTAATTAAACTTATTTAACTTTAATAGATGATTCCTGTTAAATTATCTACAATGAATCATGGCTTATCTTAATTAAAAGGTAACTTATACAAAATGTTGTAGTAAATTCTATAAAACAATTCTACAATAATTTAATAGATGAAATCCTATCATGGCTTAATAATTTAAGATAAAATTTAAATTTTATTAAGTATAATTTATTTTAATATAGTGTTTGAGGTTAGTTATGAAACAAATAGTTAATAGATAGTCAAATGTAAAAAAAGTATCTATAAAGGAAAGCTTAATAAATATTTCAATGTTAATGTTAACAAGAAAATATTTGAAAAAAATTCGATGTTTCAATTCAATACGAAAATAATTAATTAAGGGTAAAACATTTGATTTAATAAATTATCAAGGATATATATATATATTTATGTCATTCATTATTTACAGATTTAGAGTTCATCCTTATATATACGTATGTATATTTGTTTCTGTTGAGAGGATACCTTTCCTGATTTTTCATGATCTTGTTTTATGCAATGTCGCTTTGTTTTGTTATATAAATTATTGTTCAGTGGTCTGTACAAGATACTAAATTGAACACGTGGAATCATATATATACTTCATGTGCATAGCCAAATTAATGATTCATTTTATAAGAAGCATATCATTAACTGTCATTTTGGACTGTCCATGTACCATAAGTTTGTTTTGCTATCTTTGACTCTAGCAGGGCCTGTAAGCAAGAAGTGGCATCATTTACCACAGATTCCCCTGGATCGGCTGGTGCTGTAGCATTCACTCTGCAGTATCTCCGAGTTACAAAATTGCTTGCTGCAGTATGGGAGCACCTCATGCCAACAAAAAAGCTTAATCCTTATGGAGTGGAAAAATTTGAGCTTCTATTAGCAAAATTAGACAGAAGGCTTAGGGAAATCAGGAATAGGTTCATCGGTTTGTCCAAAGGAGAGGAGTTGCAAATCTTGGAACTAGTCGTTGTGGCTTGCCTTTTGAGGTTGTCCAAAATGGAGATCTGCTGTTGTGATACTGCCATGAAAATTTTGTCGTCTACAATTTCCCATGTAGAAGAATTTCTCCACAAGGAGGGATCTATTGAGGCGTCTCATTTTATGGTTGAAGTTAAGAAATCATTGCATGATGCTGGCTCTTCAAGCAGTGGTAGTACCTGTAAGGCACTTCTCTTCAAGAAGTTACTTGACTCCTTCTCCCTTCAGCAGTTTGTGTTAGATGGAAGTCCCAGGTGCGTAAACGCAAAATTAGAAGTTCCTGGTAATGATTCTGAAAATCCTCTTCCTTTTATTCCTGGAATCCCTACTTCTATACCACTTGCAATCACTTTGCATAATGTTGTAAGTGAAAGTAGATTGTGGCTGAGGATCAGTTTGAGTGAGGAGTCAACTCAATTTGTATTTTTAGATTTGAACCTAATCAGAAGCAGAAGCTGCGATGAGGTCAGGGAATTCACCTTTGTGGCTCCCTTCTATCTAACGCCAAAAGCAATTTCGTTTATGTTGAGGGTTTCTCTAGGTATAGAATGCTTATGGGAGAATGTTCATCAAGTCAAAGTCTTTGGGGGTCCAAAAGGCGAGCTAACATATATTTGCCCCGAGAAAGAGATTTTTCTTTGTAAGAGTGCTGAATGTTAAGTATATCCGCTTTTATTTTGTTATTGTTGCTTTAATTGTTAATGGTACATGATCTGGTTTGTTTCCAGGCCTGTTAGTCTTAGAGTAGTAGAGAGAAAGCAGCAATGAGCTGACAGTTGGAATTCGCCCTTTCAGAAACGTCTAGAAAACAGTTGGAAAATGGTATTATTTGAGTGATTCCATCCTTTCCCTAAACCTTTTTTTTCCCCTTGGCCCCCCGTTTCAGGGAGCGAAAGAAATATAACAAGAAAAAACAAATATAAAAAAGACACCAAAGTTGTATCTTAAATTTCATGTTTAACTTTATAAATGCATGCTTCTAATCATGGGCTAAACTTTGAACTTTCTAATCCTGCATGAGCTGTAATCTTAACATATTTTGGAGGGAGACAAATAGAAGTGTTAAAGAAGATATTGTCGAAAGAACAATTAACAGAGCGGCGCTTATGATTTCCAGTGATTGAGGAAGCATATTCTATTCTTTGTTAGAGGACTGTTTTAGGTGTGATTCACTAGCTGTCTGAACTTTGAAGTGCTTGTATTGTTTTGGATCTTCTTCATTGTTTGTCTTGGTTTACACATGACATTTGATTAATAATGGGTTGGAAAGATGAGAACATATAAAAACTAGAAGATATATAACTGGTATATTAATATACGGAAGGGGAATGCATTGCTGCTAGCTGTATGTACGGTATTGGTATGGCAGTGGCTGGCATATATGTGGCATTGTGCAATCCCAAAAAAGTTTTAATTGGGTGGAGAAGATGGATAGACACCTTTCTTTTCTTTTCAGGGTTAACAACGAAAAACAATTTCGTATTTCTGTCATAGCAGCGGCTGTCCAGGCCTGCCTTTTGATATTAATATATATCTGACATCATTTATAATAAAGGTTTCGATATTAATAATAATGTTGTGCTAAAAGCAGTTATTAACAATTTTATTTATTCATTTAATTGTAAATGTATTGAATTAAGATAATAGTGTATATAATAACTTCAAAAAACGTACTCTTAAAACATTTATTAACAAAATCTTACATATAATATAATAAGACTGTTCTGATAATTAAACAAGGAAGCTAATTGTTCATCCAGGAAAAAATAAAATAAAAAGGAATTGGGACACTGCTTGCCTTTTGAGATCACAGATGATTAAAGGGTATATAATCGAGTTCATTTTTGGGTGCAGAAGCCAAAAGTGACAGTCTAGAACCAGGAAACAGAAAAAAAAAGGGTAAAAGTAGAAAGGGTGAATTATTTTGAATTTAAGGTTAGCTGTTCTTGCGTACCTATATTTCTTCGGGCCTAAATACTGAACTTATCTGATCAGCGCACTCCAAACGTGGCATCTTCAGGGGCAAAAAAAAAAAAAAAAAACCGGCCTCGAATCGAATGCACGCAATGTAATCTAAACGTTAACTGGATGCTACTTTGTAAAGATTTCAATACAGAACAGAACAGTGGAATCCTTTCTCTGAATTGTATTCCTTTAAACATTTTCTTTCCGGATGTTTCGTGGGAGAAAGTGAGAATTTAATTGCCACCCAAATAATCGGCAACAAAGTTTTGTTAGCTGCCTCTAGGGTTACTTTACTCCCCCCAGGCCAAGGTCAAGCTAATTATCAAGTGGAGACAAGAGCAAAAGTAGAAGTAGACCCACATTTTGAATTTGATAATAGAACAGATAAGAAAAGCTTCTGGGTTTGGGTAAAAAAAATGATTAATGGTCTAAATTACCTCAATTTATATAATCGGGATCCCAGAAATTCTCGTAAGCCAACCTCTCGACGACACTTGTAACATTAGCTTTCCTGATTTTTTTAATAAAAAAAATCCAATACAATGCAACACTTCCCAGGTTTCCTTCACAGGAAAGCCCCTTTTTTTCACATCATCTGAAAGAGAAAGCACAATACTTGATTTGCCTTTTACTTCACTAATAGCCTGCTAAATTCAAATTTGAAACCCAACTAGGATCATACGTTTCCCTGTCTCTGCTGACATAAGTTTTCTATGAAGGGGAAAAAGTTTTCTTTTTTTTTTTTGGGGGGAGGGGGGGGCGGGTGTGGAGTGGAAATGGGCGTGTATAATGTTGGCCATCGCCACTGAAACTCTTGCTTTTCGCGGTCTTAGTATTGAATTTCGACGGAATGAGACAAAGGTGTTGCTCAAGGACCCAAATCTTCACGAATCGTACTATTTGATAATACAAAACTTTGAGCCAATGCCAATTGCAAATAGAAAACGAGGAAAAAAACAGCTCTTTTCCGAGGAGAATGACAGGACAGGTGGACATAACAGCTGGGCCACTGATTTTCAACGTCTAGATTGTATTGTAGCATCAACTGATCTGAAAATAATTTTTGAGAGTGAGGAAAGTTTGATTTTACCAAAACATTTCAACAAAGAAATTTTATTAAGTGGGATAAAGATGTAGCGAGCTTGTAAAAACATAAAAACATTTCTGTTATCCATTCATGCTTGCTTGCTTGGGGTTGGGCAAACTTTATGATGGATAGCGCAGATTAGATAATGCAATGCAATGCGATGCAACCATTGAATTCCATCCATCCAAGCATCCCTACATTCCCATTCCATTCTCAGAAATTACTAACTAGGTCAGGTCTAGTACTATATTCCTAGAAAATATCTACCAAGTCGAATCCTCCACATTAAAAAATCAATTTATTATTCACCATGATTACTTCCTGCACAATTAGTAGTAGTCAGTCGAAAGCAGCAAATATTTGAACAGAAATTTCTTTTAAAAATGCAAATGCAAGAAATGAATTACAATTAGGACTAGGAGTACAACTGGACTAGGTGGAATTACTCCACTATTACTACGACTTTGTTGCAAATAAATGAATTGAAGATATTAGGAAGGTTAGGAATAATCCTCTGCATCTGCAATATGGACTGCCGTAAATCATTAGTTAAAATGAAGAAAAGGGAGTTTAGAGAGTTATGACATGACACGACTATAATCTCTTCTCTTCTCTTCTTTTCTTCACAGTGGAGTTCAGGAGTGAGAGGACCACCCACTGACCAGAAAGGATGCACTCACTTTAGGACAAGAAAACAAACAATTCATTCGATTTCATTAGTTTAGCTTTAAATAACAAGCTTAATTACCATTTACTTAGGATTTACGTTCTCCGCTCCTGTCCCCCCATTCCATAGTTATTATTGTATGATCCATAAAGATGTTCTTGAAACCAGGCCAAGCCACACGTCATTTTACGGATACAGTGATGTTTTCTATTGGAAAATTTTGGCAGTAGTCCAGTACTTGTAGCTCTCCCCTTTTTTTTTTCTTTATTATCTTTTCGGAAAAGAGACAAAAGAAAGGAAAAGGAAAAATAAAGGGACGAAAAAACCTGTCTTGAGTGGGGAATGAACAAAACCAGAGTTGGCGCCCGAAATCGGAGCTCTGGAGAAAAGGGACCACACAATATAATGGCAAGGACATAGGGAACAAAAGCTGCCTGCTTGGGGACCCGGCTGAAGAAGACCAACTATTACTAAACCTCAGCAATTATCACCATCTCCGCAACCTACTCACTCACTCACTTACCAGCTCAACTCAACTCGGCTCAGCTCACCGCGTAAGGACCACTCTCTGTTTTTAAGCGGCTAGCTTTTGAAAGTTGAAAAACTAAACTAGCGGGCGGCTTCTTCTTGTTCTGGTGTTTTGGTTTGATTTTTTTTTTTTTTTTGCTGGGCCGGGGGGGCGTCATGGGAATTTTCTCTCTCTGTCTCTGAAAAAGGGAAAAAAAAAACAAAGCTTGTTTCTTTCCTCTAATCTACTTTTGTCTCTTATAGTCAGTCATCTTCTGGTTTGTTTGCTCATCGCTGGGTGCTGCAGTGTGGTAGTCCCTTTCTCTTGCCCTGCAAACAGCCGCACACAACCCTTCTTCTCCTTGTTATACTTGGTAGCCGTAACTATACTAATTTCATACATATCAAATAAATCCTTGGTAAAACTCTGCATTTTCAGAGATTCCAGCCACGTCTCTCTCTTAATTAGTTTCCTCATTCAATGGAGAAAGCACCCTCACCCATCTCCATTCCAGAGAAAACTCCTCCACCAGAGGCCTCTCCTAAACCTTACAAGAAAGGCTTTGTTACTGCTCTGAAAGAAGCCACCACTCTCCGCTCTCATACTTACGAGGAAGACACATACTTTATCTCCCATCTTAGGTCTTCTGAGAAGAAGGCGTTGCAAGAGCTCAAGGATAAGCTCATGGCTTCTGATGGCCCTGAAGAAGCTGATTACACCATGTGGGGAATCCCTCTTCTCGGTGGAGATGAAAAAGCTGATGTCATTTTGTTGAAGTTCTTGCGAGCTAGGGACTTCGGGGTCTCGGATTCCTTTCACATGTTGCAGAAGTGTCTTGCTTGGAGAAAAGAGTTTAAGGCAGACAGTGTTGCTGAAGAAGACTTGAGATTTAAAGAGCTCGAAGGAGTGGTTGCTTATATGCATGGCTATGATAGGGAAGGCCACCCTGTATGCTACAATGCTTATGGTGTTTTTAGAGACAAGGACATGTATGAGAGAATTTTTGGTGATAAAGAGAAGCTGAACAAGTTTTTGAGGTGGAGAGTTCAAGTTCTGGAGAGAGGAATTAATCTCTTGCATTTCAAGCCTGGTGGAATTATTCAGGTGACTGATCTCAAAGACATGCTCAAAAGAGAGCTTAGGGTTGCATCAAATCAGATCCTCTCACTCTTTCAAGATAATTACCCTGAAATGGTGGCCCGAAAGGTACTTAATTAGTTCTCATATAATTAAATGGAAATTGGTTGTCTCGTCTCTTCTCTTCTATTCAAACTATATATCCTGGACCTGGAGATTGCTTTTAACTTTCTGTTATTTGCTTTTGGGTTTAGATTTTCATCAATGTCCCATGGTACTTCAGTGTGCTGTATTCCATGTTCAGTCCATTTCTAACTCAGCGAACTAAGAGGAAGTGCGTGATCTCCAGAGAAGGAAATGCTGCAGAGACGCTCTACAAGTGAGTCTTTGGCTACATTTAGTCTACCTCTTTACACTTTTAGCTACCTTCAATCCCCTGCATTTTCGTCTGTAGTGCATTTTACTTGTTCGTGGAATATCCTGCCTTTAATGTGAGTCTAGTACATTTCCTTGTTTTTGCATTAACAGTTTAAAGATCCATTTTTTATTCCTTTTACCCTCAAATGGTTTTCGCATTTTTGTTTCTTTTCAGCCGCTGTTCCGGTTTTGCCATAAAATAGTTCCAATTCTAGCTCTTTGTTGTTGTTTTTTAGGTTTATAAGGCCTGAAGATGTTCCAGTACAGTATGGTGGATTGAGTCGGCCCAACGATTTGCAGAACGGTCCTCTAAAAGCAGCCTCCGAGTTCACTGTGAAAGGAGAGAAAGTGAACATTCAAATTGAAGGGATTGAGGTTAGTAATGTTGCTCTTAATTGACTTAAATTTGGTTTTACTATAGTTTGAGAGTAGTATGACCAAATATTTATAAGTTTTGTAATGGTTAGTAGTAGCGGTGGTTACTTGGTGAAAAATGTGTTGTTTGTGGCCTAGTGAGGGAATTACAATACACTGAAAACAACAAACAGGGTGGTGCAACCATAACGTGGGAGCTGGTAGTGGGAGGGTAGGAGTTGGAATATAGTGCAGAGTTCGTGCCGGATGCGGAAGGCAGCTACAGGATTGCAGTGGAGAAGGCAAGGAAAATGAGGGCTACGGAGGAGGCCATTCACAACTCCTTCACATCAAGAGAAGCTGGAAAATTTGTTCTTTCTGTGGATAATACTGCCTCCAGGAGGAAAAAGATTGCTGCTTATTGCTATATTGTTCGCAAATCACCCTTGGCTTAGTGTTTTATCCTAATTAGTTTTTTCCCCTTCCCCTGTCCCCTCCCATTTTGATCTTGGAGGGCTTTAATTAATTTATTGTTGTGAACTTTCTTCTATTTTTCTAAATTGAGAGTACTAAGTTGCTAATCTGATGTAAAAAACAAATATATGGAGTTGTTATCATTGTATTGTATTGTATGTGACTTATAATATATAGTTTAGTTGAGGAAGAAATTGAGAGTTTTAATTTAAGTTTGGTTGAAAAGAATCCTCTTTTCTACCTTCTCCTCTCCTTGAGAAAAAGAAGGGGAAAAAAACAAAAACTGACTGGCTGACTGTCTGTTGGGTCGTTGGGTGTGGCCGGTGAAGTGATGACTGTATCGTCTGTTGCATTTCGTACGTCGTAAGGGCCTGCATGCCTGCCGCTGCTTGCAGTGCATCATAATTATTAATTTTTTGCTTAAAATTGGTTTTTATTTTTGAATTCAATTGTCTTGCTTACCAGCCAAAGTCCAAGCGAATCCGGTGCTGAGAACCTCGAAATTGTTGGTAGATGATAAGACGAAGGAATATGTTAATACAAGTCAATAAGATTGTAGTACCAAAGTAAATAAAGTTTTATTTTAGGATTTATATTCGGTGAGTTAGCAGTTTTATATTAGATGATAAAATGTATTTTTAATAAATCAAATGATATTTTATCATTAAAATGAAAGTTATATTTATTTATTTTTAAAATTTTTTAATGATAAATGCATAGGACTATTAGAGTTTATCAAATACAAACTTTTTATTTTATGTGGTTACATTACATACACATGCTAGGCAAGATCAGTTCCAACTTTTTTTTATTTGTTTCTTGAATTTGAATTGGACTGGAAACAAAGTAAACAAAATATTTGGCTGATTTTTTTACTGCAAAACAATATCTTTCTCACGAAACCATATTTTAAAGAAAAAATTTAAAATCTTGAATATTACACTTTTTTTTTGTTTGAAAATAAATTTTAGATTTGTAAATGTAGAGGTTTCTTTGATGCCGAGAGGAAATGTTGTAAACAGATAAATAAAATATTGTTTAGAAATGACGGAGAGGAAAATTGGAATAGACTCTGAAACATTCAGTGTTGTGGCAGGTGATGGTTGGTTACGTGGAATAAGGTTAAGAAGAGAATTAGAGTGGAGAGGATTATAGAGAGAATCGGAGAAAGTTTGTCAAAAGTTTCAAAGTCCAAAAAGTTCCTTGAAGAGTTAAGAAAGCTTCTATTGACGAGGCTTAGGAAAAAGAGTTACAATAGCGTATTGATGGAATAGAAGTTACTCTTTGTATAATTTAATAGGTATAATATAATAAAAAGGGATTGTCAATTACTAAAGTATTAGTGGTAGGAGTTTGTTGGTAATGTTGAGTAGTGAACAAAAGTTCACCACTTGTTTGTAAAGAAAGAGAGAAACACCCATGTTTCAAAAAAAGGTTAAGAGAAAATCTCTTTAACTAACTCAATGTCTGATTCATCAAGTCAAACTCTCCGAAACATTTTAATAGTGAAATTAACTCAAGAGCCCTACCATATTTCAAGGTTATTTTCATTTTTTCTATTTTAGAGAGGTAGTATCAAGTGAAATATCTTTTATACAATACTACTCAATGGAGGCATCTTTTCCATGAGAGTGTTGTTCTGTGATAACTTCTTCCATGAGAATATACGAAGGTGTTGTTCTAAATGAAGATGTTCCAACATAGGTTGTTAAGCTATTCCATGTAACAGTTTTCCAACATAAGTTGTTCTAAACAAAAGCTATTCAAAATAACAATTGTTTTGAATAACAACTATTCTAAATAAGAGCTGTTCTGAATAATAACTATTTTGAACATGGGCTATTCCTAATAATAGCTCTTTCGAGTAACAGTTATTCTAAACATGAACTATTTTCAGCATCGGCTATTTTGATTAATAGCTATTTGAACACGAACTGCTTTGAAAAAATAACTGTTTTGAACAAAGAGTTGTTCTGAATAACATTCTTGAACAAAGTGCTTTTAGAAAAGAACATTCAATGATGCAACAACGGTAAAACGATATGATTATCTATTCTAGATTAATTTTAATATTTGACGGTGCAATTTCTTGTAAAATAACTTCCTTTTAAGAAGAGATACTATAATAAATAACCAAAATCAAATATCTATATCAAACGAACAACACAAAATGGATTACGTGCTTCTAAGTTCTGACAGACAGTCCTTGATCTTGTTACGTGTGAGGTCACGCTAATCGGCTAATACTGGCTTTAATTTAATTGCATAATAACTTGGACTAAAGTAAAAAGCGAAAATCTTGACTTTCAAACAAAGTTGTAATGTAAAACTGTAAGGGAACTCACTCGACTCACAAGTGGAAAATGAGTGGCGGGCAGCACAAAACATGCTTCGAAAATTGAATTGATGGTGGATTCTTCATTTTTCCAATTAGTAATCATTATTTTATTATTTTTTTTTTCAGAAATAAAGATTGTATTTTTGAATTATTTTAAGTCAAAGTAGATCCGCCAATGCGCTTGTCTTGTGTTGTGTTTCTTAATTTCTTATTATTTTTGGGGAGATACGTATTGTAGACTTGGGTAGAGCGGAGAAGAGATGCCTATGTTGCAATGCGCTCAAGACTACCTCCTTTCAACAACTTCCAGTAAGATTTGCTGCACTGCACTGCCCTGCAAGCTCCACCAAAATTAAGGCCAAAGAAGTGTGATTATAGTATTTTTTTTTTTTTTTTTTTTAGTATGGTTTATTTTTCCTCAAGAGTACATTAGCATGTTTTTGTTTTTAAAATTTATTTTTAGAATATATATATATATATATGTTGTTATCTTTGCTGAAACTGAAATTTGCCTGTATCACAATTTTTTACATTTTTGAGGCCATAGGTGTCAGATAGGCCCGAAAATGCATTTGGGCTTTTCACTGAGGAAGCTGAGCGCCACCCCCCATCTGGCCTCTTCACTCTTCTTGGGTCGACAAGTTTCCAGTCCTCAACCCTGCACAAACTCAACTCTATTCTGCTCTGCTCTGAAGAAGTTATAAAAAAAAAAAAAAAAAAAAAGGGCTCTGCCCCTGCCTGCAACTACTTCTCTGTCTTTTATTATTCTTTCATTTGTGCCAAGTTTCAGTGCATTTCAAAATGTTGCTTCACAATTTAGATCTGGGTCCAAGCCCTACACAATTGACAGGACAGCGCAAGCAATTACAACTGGAAAACGATCATCGGCCCCGTCTAGGCCAAGGCCCACTCAGAGAACTTCAAATTTCGTTGTTGACAAAATGCCTTTTCCAATTTTCTTGCCCTTCATTGCTGCTATTTCTATTTGATCCAATATTACATCAATTTTTTTTTTAAAAACTCAAGTGCCCTTTATGTTTTAAATATCAACTTGATAATTACAAACTCTTATTAGATCTTTAACAAGGCTGCAGGCTGGTTATACACATGGATATAGCTTGGGGCTGGGATGGGACTTGGGAGAGCGGCATGAGCCAATTAAGAAGGTAAACATAATTAACTTGGGGCTGGGATGGGACTTGGGAGCCTGGGGCTAAAATTGAAAAAAAAAATAACCATAAATCATTAGGCTGATATTGCTAGCAATAGCATAATTATTATCCATTAAAATATTATTTCATTATTAAAAAAATATATTTTCACAGTAATTTATAAAATTCTCAATTACGCGAACAGCGGCAAAAAATTAGACCTCTGTGTCAGGTTTGGAAAATCATTGAGATTGCTGTTTAGCTTGGATTCCTCCAAATTCAACAGATGTTTTCCTCCGCCGAGAACGCTTTACTCTATTTAGATCCCCAAGGGCCTTTGGGTCCACAGCTATATCGCAATTTATAACTGTCTCGCCTTCATCAGTTTTGTTGGCTTGAGAAATATGGTTAGAATCTGCAACGTCTAGATGAGTTCCTCTCTGTTTTGACATTTCAGACAAGGCTCTTGATATTAAGGGTCGTTTCTTCAGGAACAAGCATACCACTGCACAATCATCAATCTTGGAACCTGGATACTTAGTTCTCCATGCTTGAACAGCATAATAAACCAAAACTTTAGCCGCCACGGATTGTTTCTTTACTGAAGCAACTATTCGTATGACCTCATCGTTTGTTAGCACATCCCACACCTGCAAAATTTTGTCTTAAAGTAAACTTACACGAGTTCTTTGTTATAAGCTTCAAATCAAGCAATGGACTAAGTAATTCATAAAGTAAAAAAATTTGTTTGAGGGAGGGAGGAATAGTCATATTGATTGGAAAACAGTTTTGGAGAGAGGGAGGAGGGAGGGAGGAGACAAACAGATTTATTGAACAGGCAGTTGTATATATATGCTTGCTAGCACGGATACCATCCTTTGAACAAAACTGTCATTTTCAACCATTGGTTTACTTGATGCTTACACAATCATTTGCCGATGATACCTAAAGGGTCCGTTTTAGTACAAAGAATTCAGGATAACTGAAACGGACGAATATATGTGGTCAAAATTTGCTTACCCCATCAGTTGCCAACACCACAAATTCATCTTTGCTTGTAATCCTTCTACAAGAAACTTGAGGTATGGAGCTAAGACCATGATCCTTCAAGCAGAAATCCCCAAAAGCCCTTGCCATGGCTAGACCAGGGCAATCTTGATTGGGCATCCATACTCTTGGTACATTTGGTTCTTCATCCATCGCAAAGACCCTGCCACCACACTTCAGGATTCTTTCTGCTTCACCTAAGAAGCAGCAGAGGAAATGTACACAAAGAGAGAGAGAAGTGAAATATCAATTACATGTATGGTTTGACTGACAGGCTGTGAAAGTAAGACCTAAAGAAAAGGAAAAACCCACTTGGTATAGTAGGTTTCAAGTCAATTGTGAGTTGGATAGGAACGAGGTGGTTCTTGCTGTCTCTAGTGCAAAGAATAGCACGAGAATCCCCCAAGTTTGAAATTATCAAGTGTTCACCCTTAAAATGTTGTAAGGCAGAAAAAGAAGACGAACAAAAAAATCAGGAATACTAGTTCAATTCAATCTACTATATACATGTACACAAGCTCATTGGAGTTCATGATATACCCTACCTGCTTAACAATAGTTACAGCTGTGGTACCACTGCAATAACTATCCAGAGACTCTTCCAAGCTAAGATCTTCATCCAATTCCTGGAAAGCTTTAACCAAACTTTCCTCCCAATAGGAAAAGATCTCTTTTTGACTGCTGTCCTCCTCACTTTCTTTTTTAACACCACCTCCATCATCTTTACCATAACTTTGTCCATTAGGCTGTGACATTGACGAAAGCTTGAAGGGCAAGGTGTCACATACATAGCGTGCAACCCTGTGACCCGAGGGACCATGACCATCAAATACACCGCAGAAGAACACATTCTTCTCACCCATAAAGTTCTGGATCAATTTTAAATATGTTTAGTTCCATGCATTGAATAATTAACCCATTATTTTCGGACTGCAATCCAGATAAACATAAAATTTGGCCATATATATATATATATATATAAAGCAGCGCCAAAGAAATGAAACATTTGTAGGTAGGTATTGTTTGCAAACTAAAGTAGTTGATAAATTAAGCTGCCAGGCCTAGCAAAAAAGGAGTCTTCTCTTCAGTCCTTCAGAGCTGACAGAGTAATATATTTCTAAGGTGAACCAATCATATGATTCACCTGTTAATTTAATTTTGTCGGAAAGGGGTTTTTTTTTTTTTAACTAACACCTGAATTTTTGAATAACCAAATCGTAAAGAAATACTAAATATCAAAGAAATGAAGAAATGATGATTAATTGAATTCATTTCTATACTACATGAAAGCTGCAACCACAATATATATAACAAGAGCAAATAGAAAGAATCTAACATAACCAGTAACAAGAACAAAGTCAAGAGAAAATTCAGAAAGAAGATGCATCCAAGTGTATAAAACAGGGAGTATAGAACATACAAAATTTAGCATTAAATTATCAAATCATCAAAGCCTTGGAAAATGTAATGCACAGAGCAAAAGCAAGATAACCATATATGACCTAATGAATCCTATACGTTAGATTATAAAAAGGAAAAAAAAGAAATCCATTAGGCGTTAAAAAACAATCACGATTTAATCAATTGTAAAACCGATTGATAGTTGAGTTGAAATAATATTAATTAACTAAAAAATTAATACATAAATGAAAGAAGGGGCAGTAGGAATTGAAATAATATTTATGTATGACCTCCCAAACGGTCATGGCGTCCTGATTGATCCCTTTTTTGCCCTTGCGGGTGTACATTGATGTGAAGGAAGAGGATCCCTGCAATCTGACAACGGCCCCAGCATGACCAACGGTGGTAAGATCCTCCTGATGTCCCTCCTCTTCTTTCTCCTCCAAATCATCTCTGTAATGGTGGCTACCTTTGTGCTTGAATTGCGTAGAACAGCAGGCACCCATGTTCTGGTGGGTGTATCAAAGGAAAAAAGATATATATATATATATATATATATAAAATGACTCCACAAAAAAGGCTATGGAAACGGGAAAATCAAGCCCCAAAATGGAGAAGAAATGGTGGTGGAGGGGACACAGGAGGCTCAAAATTGAAATGCATGGATGGGCAGGGGAGGATAACTGAAGGCCATAAAGTTTACTATATATTATTATTATTTATTATTATTATTATTATTAAATAGAAAGCGTTGTACGAGGGAGGAAAAAACGAAAAAGAAAAACAGCTTTTGTTGTCCTATAATAATATATTTAGAGGGAGAAAGGGGAGAGAGTGAGAAGGGAAGGGTGAGGCAGTAGTAATGGCTGAGGGAGGGAGGGAGGGGACTTGTATTTCCTTTTTCGCACCAGCAATGCAATGGAATGGAATGAAATGGATTCATTCATTTTTAATTGCAACGTAAGAAGAAGAAGAAGAGGAATAAATTAAACAAAGAAAAAGCAACTAATCATTTGGGAATTTTAAGAATTAAAAACGGCGCCAATCTATCATCTATCTGTCTCCTTTGAATATTATTCACTCATTCATTCTGTTTCTTTCTCATATTTCTGTTATATTCTCTCCACGTTTACACTGTTGCACTCACTGCTCCTTTTGCATTTCGTTAAACATCCTTAATTACTAAATTAACTCTTCCCATCTCTATATTTTCTCTTCCTTTCTTTTCTTTTCTTTTTTACGGTTAGTATTAAGTTAAAAATAGTTTACCTTGATAGGGTTCCAGATGCGTGATATTGACCTGAGAGTTGAGAGGAGAGGAGACTCATCTAAATTAAGCTTTTGACATATATAATAAGCTATAACAACAATAACACTAATAATATATGATAAGGTTTCTGAGTTCTACACTGGAACATTTTGTCATTCATGGCACCTAGAACCATGTTTAAAGCTTTGGAATGTACAATATTTGCTCAGAGAGTATGTACTGCAGAGTTACACACACACACACACACACAGAGGAATGAAGCATTGAGGTTTAGTAGTTGCCACTTGCCATTGGTACACTTCCATTCCAAACAAATGTATTCCCCATATCCCTCTCCTCTCCTCTCCCGAAATCAGTGGCGATCAACCAAAAAGGGGATCCACCACAGCCGACGGGCTCTGATTAGGACTACCCATCCCATCCCATATGGGCTTATGCCTTAAATCTGTCACAACTTAAAGCGGTAAGACCACCCACCAAATATCCAAATTATTATGCCACTTAATTTGATATCCCACCGAGCCCTTATTATTTTCTTTTGGATAAATAAAGAGTTTATGCATCCAGGAGAAGCAAGATTTACCTGCTATTTAAAAAATAAAAAATTTCCAACCCAACCATAATTTCACTGCATCTTGTGTACATGCTCATGACATTGAATAAGCAAATACCATGTCTTACGTACTTTTTTCTTTAAGCTTACAAGTCGACAATAATGCGACTTTGATTCTGCCATTCGAAACCAAAAATGCATGAAACTTTTATTACCATTCAAAATTATCAGCTGCGCTTCATGTACTCGTGTATTCTTCTATCTTTTATTTGTATATTTCATGCATCTAACTTTCAAAACAAAACGTTTTATACATTCAGGATTCAGATTGTTATTTCATTTTTTTTTTTCAAGTGAGAAGTTATGCTGAAATAAGATAATGCTGTAATGCCGTATACCACACTTAAAAGAAAAAGAAAATGAATTGAGACTTCGAGGGATGATATATACGAAGCACTAGATTTGATGGAAACGGGAGTGAACTCCCAAGATACTCAAGCAATCTCCATTAAAAAAATGGTCTCCATCAGCCAACTATTCTATGCTCTACTCATGGACTCTGCTACAACCTACATCTAATGTGAGAAGTTTCATGCAGAATCTGCAAATGATAGTTTCTGAGCGAGCGGAGATGAATGATAAAAAAACAGCAAGCTTCTAGATGAACAATTTCCAAAGCCAAGACTTTTAATGCAATTCGACTCAAATCTCTAGATGGATGCCACAGGTGATAAATCAACTGCCAGCTTCAACTCGCATTGAAATAAGTAGCATATACTCCGCCGTTACTATAAATCATAAAATAAAACTACACACATGTCATGTCGGAGATATCATCTCAAAACCTAGATGTATGAAATCTGGAATCAAAACTGTGCATGCTAAAAGGACATATAAAACTGGTATATATAAATATACTTCGCAGGCCTAGACGTGCAAACTATGAAGCAAGGAACAGTATGACTTCTGATTTGCAGCTACATCTCATAAATGAAGGAACCTGAACAAAAAATGCAACAACAAAACGAAAGGAACTGAACAAGAAAAACAAGAAAAAAAATGTATGGGTCCTAAGGAGGCAGAAAAAAAAAAAAAACCATTACGCAACATGCAGAGCTGCAGCAAGTCACCACCAATGATGAACAAGAATCCCACTTTCTTTGAGGGAAGTAAATAGTTCCAAGCATTGGCCGTAGTTCTTCCCATATTTTGTACTCCTCTGACCTGGGCAACATCTCTGCCACCTATTATAATGGCATTCAAGGAAAATCTCATCAATCAGACAGATTGCACCTGTTTCCAATAACCTCGGAATCAAGTCGAATTCAGTTCCTTCAACATCCATCTTCATCACCACAAAATCCCTCTCCGTAACAGTGTTCTGCAACCACTCTGCAAAATCAAGCCCAAGAATCTCATCCACCTCACTATTAATTTCGCCTTGGCTCGATTTCACAGGTTGAATTCTGCCCATCCCTCTGCCTTTATCCTTAAGCTCATGCACTTCTTCCTGCCCAGGATCGCGATTAATCTCAAAAGACAGTGTCTCATTCCTAACCCATGCCGCATAAGGCAACAATGTGACCGCCTTCTTCTTTGATTCATATTGTTCGTGAAAAGCTTTGTCTGCCTCAATAGCATACACATGAAAGGTTTTGTTCTGTTTGGGATACTGTTTCCTGAACCAGCTTCCAATGCTAGAACCATAACTCCTAGCCCCAACATCAACAAAGAAATACCTATCCTTGAAAGTTATATCAACCATTGATGGCAAATACTTTACATTATTTATATTCCTTTTCAAGGTTATCCACGGCTTTAACGGCTCCTCCTGAATAAGCGGCTCCGCCTTCTGGACTAATTCCCGTTTATGGGCCGGAACTGAGCACTTAGTATCAGAAACTCCATCGGTAATCTTTCTGACCCCATGGTTAAGAATTTCAATCTCTTTTTTCAATACAATTTGTCTCACATAAGGCATTGCCGAATCAAAACCATCCATCATAAGCAATTTAACAAATTTGCAAGAATTGAACAAATCAAGAAAAGAATGGAAACTATACGTATCGTTAGCCTTGATGTGGACCACCGCAAACCCTTCGGGTTTCAGGGTCCGAGCGATTTCTGATGCAAAATCTGATGGTCGAGTTGATATGTCGAGGCGGGCCCGCCGGAGAATATGAAGTCAAAAGTATTATCATCGAACGGTATCTGATGCCCCTCCCCTTTAATTACCAAAGGCTTGGCCGCTTTCTTGAAAATCCCGATGGAGTCCTCCACGCCAATCTCTTTTAATGAGAAAACTTCCTGTCCTAAGGGAGTCTCTACGCAGAGAGACTTGGAATGAGGCGAGAGGTAATCCTCAGAGATCAGATCTTGAAAAACCGAAGAATAGAAATGGACAGCCTTGATCCATTCTTTGCTAGTGTAGAGATCGCGGCGAGGATCGGACAGAGAAATGGCGTCGTTGCCGACGACAGAGTAGACTCCGGCCCCGGGGATGACGAAGTTAAGATTCTGAGGCAAGGAGAAGACGCATAAGTAAACGAGATTGCAGGATTCGCCGGTGATAGTGACCACAAAAGCGAATCGGACGAGTATGAGGAATACCCCAAAGAGAAAAGCACGCGCCAGAATATTCCTGAAAAGGCCCCGCTTCCCTGTGGCAGGTTCCATGGTGGTAGCAAGTATAGAATAAGAGAGGGCAGACAGTCAAAACTCAAAAAGGTAGGGTTTTTCTCTTCTCTGTTTGAATTGTACCTATTGTATGTATAATTGGATAACCAAAAAAAGAAGAAATATTTGGAAAATCGTAAAATTGAGGAAGAGGACACGGAGAGAGGGAGGAGTATTAACGGGAGCAGAAGCGAGAAGAGGTATGGTTGGCGCCGACGAGAGTTCTGGAAAGAGAGCGAGAGGAAAGAACTGGGAAATAGAAATGGAAAGGAAGTGTGAAATGGGAATGCATTTTCAAGAGTGACTTGTAGAGGACAGTTGTTGCTGTTTACGGAGTGAGAGGAAGGGAGTGGGAGGCCATTACTATGGCTCGCTGCTGCCGCCACCAAGGACCGGTTAGGGTGGGGAGAGAGAGTGGAACGGAATGGATATTGAGGGTTCGCTTTCGTTTTGCTTGTCACATATGGAGAAAAGGGGAATGGTTTTTCTTTGGACGAAAAAAAAGAACCAAGAGATAAAATGGTGGGGGAGGGGAAGGGCGGGGTTGGGATTTGGCAAACGGCGCGCGGATAAAAAGTCACAAAGTCAGCTGGCAGGTGCGTGGCATGTGAGTTAAAATTGCCATCTGCTTATCCTTTATTTCCGTATTTGCTATGCTAAATTGCATTGATTTTGTGTGTTGGAAATTGAAATCAAAATACGAAAACAGTGAGCATACAATTGCAGGTTACATTCTAACTAACTTCATTTTATTTTTGAGTTGATATTATAGTAATTGAAATATCATTCTTTGTTTCTTTCGCCAATTTTCCTATTAAATTAAAAGCTAATAATAATATTATATATAATAGTGTTAGTTTTACTGGTCATTGAATTCGTCAACAAGATCTTGATAAAAGGAAGCAAACAAAAAAAAAGAAAGAAAAGATAATGGATAAATTTATCATATTATAGATAGAAGTTAAAATTTATTATTATATTTTATTTTGATTAATATTTATCATTGTAATTTTTAAATTTAAGTAAATTTATCACTGTATTATTATTTGATTAAATTTTGATGCTAAACTTTAATATTTGATTTGATTTTACCACTTAAATTAAATTTTAAAAGATTTTGAAAATAAATTAACTTATAAAAAATAAAAAAATGAAAAATTAACAAATAATTTTTATGTTATAAAAAGTTAAAGCTTATTTTTTATCATCCTTTATTAATTAATTTATTAAACCCTAAGTTTGAAAATAAAATATTTGAAGTAAATTTTAATTAATTTTTGTCTTAAAATCATATAAACTTAAAGTGAGTAACAATTCAATCAAAACTTAAGATTTAGTATCAAAATTCAATCAAACGAAATTAAAGTGACAAAATTCAATATTAAGTTAAATTATAATGATAAATTTATACTTAATTCAAATATATAATGATAAATATTAATTAAAATAAAAATTAATTTTAAATTTTAATATTTACCTATAATATAATGATAAATTTACTATTAACCTAAAAAATAAAAGTGCAACAATATTATCCCCGAGAGAGAGAGAGAATTGGATAGCTAAGTTGTAGACGAGTGGATAACCTACATGTATATTGTGTTTGTTTATTAAATAAATATTATTAAATTTTAAGCAAATATTATTTTGTTAAATTTTAATATAATATTTATTGGTCATTTTTATTCTCTTCTTTATCATTGCTATATGTGTATCAAATAAAATATTATATTATTAATTTTAATCTTAACATTATAACATTCAATTTTATTATTATAATAATTAATTTTACTATTATTATTATTTTTTTTAATTTATCAAATTCAAACTTACTGCATATCTAAAAAGAGTTTTAAAAACAAGTAAAAAATAAAATAAGGGAGGTATCCACATGTAATGCGATGCCATGGTAGCCGGCGGATTCAATGGCAACTTACGCCTCCTATACTTTTCCTTTGCCCCCAGCCAGCCTTTAGGACTATACGCCTCGTTTTTAAGGGTGTTCATTATTTAATTTTAATCGAATTAATTAAATAAAATTATATATGGTTTGATTAATTGATTGATAAAAAATTTTTAATTTAGTTGTTAATAAAAATTTATAAAATTTCAATTATCAGTTAAATTCATTCGGTTAATTAAAATTAATTGAATTAACTAATTAAACTAAATTATACTAAATAACATCCCCTCTCTCATTTAGCCTATATTTTCTATTTAAATAAATTTAGAATTATTAAAATAAAAATAAAATAAAAACCCTATAATAGCATGTTTTGTTTATTGTACTAAAAATTTTATTGTGAGCATATTCAACGTGTTAAATAACGTGATTGTTTAGTTTTTGAAATTATTATTTTACCGAATAACTAA
>JBBYHO010000013.1:2013131-2031818 GCA_038382025.1 Adansonia gregorii
GAAGTTAGTTCCTTTACAAGGGAACCGACCCCCTAACATATTTGTAATATATATTATAGATAATGTATTATATATAATTATATAATTTATATTATATATTATATTATATATAACATAAATAATAAATTATATATTATGTATAGCATTATATAGTATTAATTCGAGATTTAATATAAAATATTTTTTAATAAAAAATATTTTTTTAATTTTTATTATTTTTAAATAGTAAGTTAAGATTTAATATAAATTATTTTTATATAAAATTATTTTTAAATAGTAATTCAAGATTTAATATAAAATATAAAATATTTTTTTATTTTTTATTATTTGCAAATAATAATTTGAGATTTAATATAAAATTTGTTTTTATTTTTTATTATTTTTAAATACTAACTTAGGATTTAATACAAATATTTTTTAAATATTTTATTATTTATAAATACTAGTTTTAATATATATAAAATATATATAATTTATCGACCCTTCATTAAGAATGCAGAGAAGAATAGCATAAGAAATGAAATAAAAAATAAAAAATAATTACAGTATCTTCCTTAATAATTTTAATAATTATTATTTTTTAAATTATTTTGTTGTTTTACTTTTTTTAATAATAATAATTATTATTATCATTTGAAATTCTCCCGAGGAAGAAATACAGATGAGGTTGACATTTGCAGCGCCGAATTACATAATGTAGCAAGATTGGGATTTGGGAGCTTTTAGCTAATGAAAGATACTTGGCGGCTTGATTGATCCTGGCTAAAATTTATGCAATAAAATGAGATGAAAAAGTGCCTAATTTGCCACTGTTATCCAGACGGAGATTATAGTAGGTACACTTAGCTAACATTAACAGAATAATATTTCTTTCTCAATATCCAAGGTTCAGAATTGATTGGATCCCTATGTCACGAGGCTATTACCCTCTTTCCAAAAGATATGTCTGATAAGATGTGTAGCGCACTTGCTTATATACCTAAAGACCTTCACTTTCTTATCCGATGTGGGATTAATGCACCCTACCTACTTCTTCAGAGCGTTTGGTGTGACATTCTCCCCCACCCAATCTCGTGATGCCCCTGTTACGGGCTTTCCATCATTTCTGCCTACCCTACCCTTAGGGTGTTTAGCGTGGAGTCACGATTGATCCACCCTACCTACCCCACCCATTGGGGTATTCAGTGTGAAATCGGATGGTTAAGGGTTGGCTTTGATACCAACTGTCACGGGCTTGAACTTTAGCCTAGTAAACCGTGCGACCTTAGGCTTAGGATTTGCTTCCTTATATGCCTAAATCAGCTTAAAAACACTCAAAAAGAAAATCTAAATTCCTCAAAGGCATTGAAGCTAAAAGCTTAAAAGATAAAAGCAGAAAAGAAAAACACAAAAAAATAGAGAGGAATGCTTAAATGTATTTATCAAGTATTTGATAATACAAATGAGGCTGGGGAGGCTTCTATTTATAGTTGAATTCCCTATACATCAATGACTCAGATTAAATCTAATGGACGGTTAAGATTTACACTTATCTATAAAATCTAAAATCTCAGATGAATTTAAACTTTAATAACTTTATCTCTATCTAATTTTAAATAAGTTGGAGTAGTTATTTTTAACTGTATCTCTATCTAATAACCCTACTCTTAGGGTGTTTGACGTGAAATCACGGTTGGTCCACTCTGCCTATCCCACCTATTAAGGGGCTCGGCGTGAAATCAGATGGTCAAGAGTTGACTCTGATACCAACGGTCATGGGCTCAAACTTTAGCCTAGTAAACCGCGTGGCCTTAGGCTTAGGATTTGCTTCCTTATATGCCTAAGTCAGCCTAAAAACACTCAAAAGGAGAATTTAAATTATCCAAAGGCACTGAAGCTAAAAGTTTAAAAAAAAAAGCAGAAAAGAAAAACACAAAGAGAATAGAGAGGAATACTCAAATGTATTTCTCAAGTGTTTGATAATATAAATGAGGCTGGGGGGCCTCTATTTGTAGTTGAATTCCCTTTACATCAATGGCTCAAATTAAATCTTATGGACGGTTAGGATTTATACTTATCTATAAAATCTAGAATCCTAGATGAATTTAAACTTTAATAACTTTATCTCTATCTAATTTTAAATAAGTTAAAGTAGTTGTTTTTAACTATATCTCTATCTAATAACTATACTCTTAGGGATTTGACGTGGAGTCACGGTTGGTCTACCCTGCCTACCCCAACCATTACGGCGCTTGGCGTGAAATCAGATGGTAAAGAGTTGACTTTGATACCAACCGTCACGGGCTCGATCTTTAGCCTAGCAAACCGCACGACCTTAGGCTTAGGATTTGCTTCCTTATATGCCTAAGTCAGCCTAAAAACACTCAAAAGGTGAATCTAAATTCTCCAAAGGCATTAAAGCTAAAAGTTTAAAAGATAAAAGTGGAAAAGAAAAACACAAAGAGATTAGAGAGGAATACTCAAATGTATTTCTCAAGTGTTTGATAACACAAATGAGGTTGGGGAGGCCTCTATTTGTAGTTGAATTCCCTATACATCAATGGCTCAGATTAAATCTTATGGACGGTTAGGATTTATATTTATATATAAAATCTAGAATTCTAGATGAATTTAAACTTTAATAACTTTATCTCTATCTAATTTTAAATAAGTTGAAGTAGTTGTTTTTAACTGTATCTCTATCTAATAACCCTACTCTTAGGGTATTTGGCGTGAAGTTATGGTTGGTCCACCCTGCTTACCCCAACCATTACGGTGCTCAACGTGAAATCAGATGGTCAAGGGTTGACTTTGATACCAACCGTCACGGGCTTGATCTTTAGCCTAGCAAACTGCACGGCCTTAGGCTTAGGATTTGCTTCCTTATATGCCTAAGTCAGCCTAAAAACACTCAAAAGGAGAATCTAAATTTTCAAAAGACACTGAAGCTAAAAGCTTAAAAGATGAAAATAGAAAAGAAAAACACAAAGAGAATAGAGATGAATGCTCAAATGTATTTCTCAAGTGTTTGATGATACAAATGAGGTTGGGGATGCCTCTATTTATAGTTGAATTCCCTATACATCAATGGCTCAGATTCAATCTAATGGACGGCTAAGATTTACACTTATATATAAAATTTAGAATCCCAGATGAATTTAAACTTTAATAACTTTATCTCTATCTAATTTTAAATAAGTTGGAGCAGTTATTTTTAACTGTATCTCCAAGCTTCTAAAAACTGGACCTTCTAGAACTCTCTAAAGATTGGGCTTATTTTAGTGGTCCAAGTTGTTTCATGTAACTTGTGTATTTGGGTCTGGACTGATTAGTGTGGCCCGTGACACCTAGAGCTGACTAGAGAAATGGTTGGGCCTTGTAGTGGTACTGGCGTTGCGGATGGAATTTTATAGTAAAAATTCACTATAATAAAGAAAATATTTTAATTTTTATATTAATGAATTTAATATTTAATTTATATTTTTAAAATTATAAAAAATAAAAAATAATTAATAATATTAACAAATCATTTAAATGCTAATAAAAAGTTTACATACTATGTGACAAAAAATTTTAAATTTTATAAAAAAATTACTCAAATCTGACCCTAAACTCAAACTTATTTTTATATGAAATTTAAACTTTACATTATATTGTATGTCAACATTTTATTGATGTTTAGATGACTTTTTTAATATTTTAATACGCTAATTATTTTTTTATCTACTATA
This sequence comes from Adansonia gregorii, assembly GCA_038382025.1. Taxonomy (NCBI): domain Eukaryota; kingdom Viridiplantae; phylum Streptophyta; class Magnoliopsida; order Malvales; family Malvaceae; genus Adansonia; species Adansonia gregorii. Next base: position 2,016,842 of record JBBYHO010000013.1, read on the forward strand.
ATTTCAAAAATATAAAAATAAAAATATTAAATTTAATTATAGATAACCTATAAAATTTTATTTAGTACAGTATACAGATTTATAGTGAATTTGCTAACTTAGCTTTATAGTAGACCTGCTCATGAGTCGAGTCGGATCAGATTTCGATCGGGCTTAAACATGGTATTAACATTATATATGTTTGCCTAAGCTCGGCCCGGCCTGAAATATGAGTCTCGAATTTTGTTCATGCTCACTCATATTTGTAAATAGATAGTCAAAACCCGTTAGACCTGCCTATGTTATTTTTTTTATAATTTATATTTTAAATAATATATTTTTTAAAATTTAATCTTTATTAATTTAATAATTTTTATTAAGTTTATAAATATAAATAATTTAACTTAGTTTTTAAAGTTTATAGCATAATATTATATATATTATTTATATGATAAAAATTATATAATACATAAAATATAAAATAAATTTAATGTAATAGTAAAATGGTAGGCTAGGTTCGAGCTTTGAAAGTTGGACCTAATGTCTAACCTATTTTTTAGTTAGGCTTAATTTTTATCAAAATTTATTTTTTAAATATAATATTTTTATTTAAATTTTTTTAAATATAAGATAAATTTTTAAATTTAAACGAATAATTCGATCTTTTAGCAAATTTATTCTACAGTTTGACAAAAAAAAAAATAGAAGAAGGGAAGAGGGACCCAGGCACTCAGCCTTGCCTTTTCCTTTCACTGGCTACCCGATCGTTTTCGAAAGACGCAAATTGTTTCATGTTTTGGAGGCATATAAATATAAATATAAATAATAGTGCAAAACAAAATTAATTAATGATAAAAGTTAAAAGGAAAAAACAATTTCAGGGCGTTGAATTGTCACGTGTAACATGTTTTATCGAGTGAATTGGTACAATTGCATTTACATGCTTTCTTAAAAAAAATTGATGTTTAAAACAAACATTAATTGCCTTGACCGTCGAGTTACTTTTTATTTGGTACAAAAGAATGAAAGTTTAAGCAAATTTTAAAAGAAAATTAGAGATCAAATTTCGAAATTCTATCCCCTAAAAGAAGCAGTTGAATTATTTTAACCAAACCTATATTATTAATAATTTTCCTGTGATATTTCTAAAAATATAGCCAAATAAAATAAATATATTTGAGCTGATTAAAGAAAAAAAAAAGGAGAAAATCGGCTGTCATCTGTCAAAATAAATATTGCTATTAATTATTGTAAAGTATAAAAATGATTTGTTTGATTGGAGTTGTCAAATAACAAATATAAAATCAAAAGGAGAGAGTATTCATGGTTTAGTTTTTTCCGTTGACGAGAAAGGAAAATCGGAGCATTGCTTGCTAATTAGTGTGCTTCAATAATAACAATAATTTTTTTTATATATTATTGCAATTAGTGTTAAACATGGCAGTAATTTTAAGCAAATAAATAAAAGAAAAACAAAAAACCGGTCTTGGTGGGGTCGACGATGGGCTGATCATCCAATCCAACTCCCATTGATTTCTCCTCACTACCTACGCCCTTCTGGTATAATACTTATTCCATCCCCCCCAAAAAAAAGAAAAATGAAAAAACAAGATGCCTTGTTAAGCAAAGGTTGCTTGCGTGTTGCAATTTACGTTACATCCAATCTCATCTCATGTGAAATCTTGATAGGGGTCCTACGTATTGGACGAGTGGTTTCTCGACACATCATATATGAAGGATAATCTTGTTATACATTTAGTATATAAATTAATAAAAAAACTACAACAGTCCGAGTCCGAGTCCGAGTCCGAGTCCGACTTACAAGTTAAAAGACAGGAGGAGAGAGGAGGCATAGCTTGCTGGCTGAGTTGTCTGTTTTCTGAGTTCACACTTTCTTTCTTTTCCGCGAAAACTCTCCGCTTTTGTCTTACCTTCTTTCCTTTTTATCCTCTTTTATTTTGCTAACTGTAATTCAAAATCTCAAATTTCTAAATTATCAGTTTCCCGAATGTCGAACCTCCATGAAGCAACCCAAAATAATCACGCGGAATCGCCTGTCATCACGCCTACGCCCCCTGCCGATGTGGAGAACCCCACACCGGGAGTTGGCTTCGGGGTCTCCGCGATTACCAGGCGATGGAAAAGGGAGGATTTGTTGAAGAGAGGCTCCTTGATCGCCCGAGGATTGGCTCTCTTGTTCTCTTTGCTCTCATTCATAGTTATGGCTAGCAACAAGCACGGTGATTGGAAAAATTTCGACAACTATGAAGAATACAGGTCATAAAATAATTACTCCAATCCAATCCAATCATACCAAATTGGATATTAAAGTTTAATTTGATATTGGGATTGTTAATTAAAGTTTTTCTTTTCTTTTCTTCTATGCAGGTATTTGTTGGCAATCGCAATTCTATCGACTTTGTACACAGGAGGACAAGCGTTGAGACACGTGAACGCGCTTTGGAAAGGGAAGCAGATATTTGAACAACGTATCTCTGCCATGGTCGACTTCTTTGGGGATCAGGTTGGTTTTCCAAAACTTTCGATTCATCGACTTATTATTCTTATTAGTTTTATAACTCTTCTGATCAGTTGCTAAGAATCTGGGGGGGGGGGGGACAGATAAAATTATAGGATGCCACATCAGCCGCTAGCTCTGAAAAGAGAGAATATGTTTGCAATATGACAATTCATTTTTATTAAACTGCAATGGTTGCTATGATCGAGATTTGATCATTAAAAGGTCGCCAGTAGAATTGCAAAATAAAAGGGGCACAGAGTGGCCAGCAGGGATAAAATCCAAGGAATAGCCAGGATTAATGTTTGTTTGTGTGAGTCATAACCCATAAGGATTGGAAGAAACAGAGGAGTCTAGTCTAGGACATCTCTGTACTTACTGTATGACATTAAAACTAGGGTTGTTTTACGCCTCTTTCTTTTCCTTTTAACCTTTTATAATTTGTTCAGTTGGAGAGCTGCTAAAACTAATCTAATCTAAATCTAATCTGGCACTTGTGTTTTATTAAAAGTTTAACCTGTTGCAGTCTCGGTCAACCATCAACATGGCAGGTCTGATTTGGGAAGTTCCAATTTTTAACTAAAATGGTGATGCCTTTAGAACAAATTTCCAGGCCAGCTATAGCACCTAGGTATTATCTAGGTTTCTTAACCCAACAAGAGCAGAATTGATTCCGTTTATATTATGTTAGTGTGCAATGTTTGTTCTGTATGTGGCATATTTGATTGTGCGTGTGTATATATATATATATTATATGCAACAGTTAAAAAATAAATGGAAAGGATTTTGAAATATTTTGAGTTGCAGGTGGTGGCATACTTGTTGATATCATCAGTATCTTCGGCAATTCCATTGACAAACAGGATGAGAGAGGGGCAAGACAACATTTTCACTGACTCCTCAGCTTCGGCTATTAGCATGTCTTTCTTTGCGTTTCTATCACTGGCAATATCGGCCATGGTTTCAGGCTATAAATTGTCTACTCAATCATACATCTAATTGTGGCTTTGTCTTTCACTTTCTCCCTTTAGTAGTCTGATTCTTTCTGTATTCATCATTCATTTGTTCTGTATGTACGTAATAAAGACGGAGCACATTTGATTTTGTGTGTTAAATACGCAGCAGCGCAATATGTTTGAATTTTCCCAGTACAGAGCGAGCCGTCTCCTTGGCTCCCTGTATGTTTGATTGATTGTTATGGAAGGAAGTTGTAGTAAAAATGCGTTTCGTCCTATCCCGTACTGTCGCTTAAATTAATAATTCTTCTAGGACTAGGGCTAGGGCTAGGCAATGATTGTGGACTGAGATGTGTATCATCAGTGCAAAGGTGGAAAACGAAGTGATTTAACTTTTTTGCCAAACCTGAGCACAACAGTCAGTCTGTAGAAACAAAATCTTCTACTTCTATAGCTAGGCGTAGTAAACGGACTATAATCATACAAACAGAACAAAAAGTGAAAAAGAAAAGAAAGTTAAATGGTAATTCTTTTTTGGGGAGGGGAACTGCAAGGGTATAAAGAGGAGAGGACCACCAGAATTTCACAAAGTAAAATCCCGAATTGTGCTGAAGTTGAAGAAATTATTTATTAACAGCCGAAATCATTTTCTTCTTTCTGCTCGTACAATCTGCTCCAATGTTTAATGGAGGCATTTTCTATCTGGCCCCTAAACAAATGAATGAATGCACTAATTCTGTGTGCGAGTCACAAAAACTAGCTACAACCAAGCAAGCAACTGTCTGATAGATAGATATACGTAAAAACAAGCAAAACTAACTGATAAACGTCTACTTTAATTTGTTGATGTACTCTTTAAGTTAGTTATTTCTCATTCAAGACAAGAATCCGTCAAGAAACGAATCATCCCTTGGTTCGTCCTTGGCTCTAGCAAACGCCTCATCTGAGAATTGTGCTTCGCTCATGGTGGAGCCAATGGACTCTCCGAATGTCGAGAATCCAAAGCCACCTGTGTTTTGGAGCATTTCCAAGTTAACTGGAACTTGACTTCCTGATGTTGGCAATCTTGTCTGAAGGGAGTTTAGGAAACTTGTGTAGCTAGGCTGACTGGGGACGGCAGAAGGCCTTATAGGCATGGCCATGGCAGCAATACCGTTGTTTGCGGTGGAAGCTTGTGTATTTATTGCGTAGCCGCTCCCACGTGCTGCTGGAACATCATGGTTATGCTTCCCTTCGTAAGTTGTTATCACAGCCCTCAAATCATGGGATGCTCGCTCGACATGCTTTCTAACCGGACAACCAATTGTTGTACATTTGTAGTAGCTCCTGTATAATTGATAACAGAAGGATTTTTAGTTGAGTTGAATAAAGTCCGTAAGCAACTTCAACTTCCTACGTGGACTGAAGAGTAATCACCTTGGATTGGGGTTTCCCTTGACTACTTTCTGTCCATATTTCCTCCATCTATACCCATCGTCAAGAATATCGATATCACTTGTTGTTTGCACCACTATTCTAGGCTCCCTTACAGTTCTGCTACCAGAACCTATGATACCCTCATTCTCATTTTCACCTTTCCTGCAAAAATTATAGGAAATTACAAAATTAGAAAACATTAGTGCTTCCATCATATAATTCATAAGAGCTTAAGCAAAGACTTGCCATCTTTTGGTATCAGGTTCATTTTCATTGTCATCAGCACCACCTTGATTACTACTACTTCTTGGTGAAGCTTGGTCAAAGTCATTCTCCTCTATGGAAGCTGAAGTATCCTCTTGCATTAGAAAGGAGTCTGTTTGCTGGTTGCCTAATATGTCAACTAAGTGATCGGATATCTCAGAGTTGGTGCAAGCAGAATGAGATGATGACCTTCTTGTAGATTGAGGCTTGGGATGTTTGTGGCTTCCCTTATAAACTATTTCAGTTATATGTCCATCCAAAGATGTCTCCACCTTTTTCTTTGTGGGACAGTTAGGATATGTGCACTTGAAATAACTGCGTGGATTTTCACTTCCTTTCACTTGTTTTTGTCCATATTTTCTCCAATTATATCCATCTTCGACCTTTCTGTTCTCCCTCATATACTGAGACGTTTGATTGTATTTGTTGTAACCTGCAGCTGGTTGGGAAGCCGTATTGCTTTGAATATTTGTTTTCGATGGGGCCATTTCCGATGAGAAATTCTGGATGGGAGCAAATTCTGATTTTACTCCACCAGTCCTCTCTAAGGTTAATTCATGTTGCTTCACGGGCTTACTGAAATTCCAAGTCGATCGTTCCTGTTGTTCATGTAGATCAGCAAAATAAACAAATTAATTAAGATGATTTCCATGGAATGGATAGAGACCACCTTAAAACATTTTCATTTTGTCAGCTAAAATATACTTAGCCTACCCTAGCCTTTTCAGTTAGGGTGCTGGCTGTGCCTGTATCTTGAGTTGAATCTTTAATTAAGTTTTATGCTACATAAATGCATACAGGTGCCTGGACTGCATGGATATATTGGGGAAAAGAAAAACTGTCAATAACTCCTTAAAAGGAGTTGATCCATTACTATTTCCTGCACAAATACAACCCAATCAGACTGAAACTGTAAGTCTTTGTGAACCAACAGTCCTAAAATTATCTATGTCTCCCTACGTTCAGTTTCAGACAAAGTATGCTACTGCTTTCTTGATTAATTATTAATTCTTCAAAACCAACCTTATACTTTGCAGCTATAATTTTCATTTTGGTTGTTTTCAAACCGACAAAGCTTTTTTAAAAGGCAAGAGTATTTTATTTTCTAAACACGACAAATCCCAACAAATGACGGAAGATGTAAGTTTCAGAAATCCCATCCCAGACGATTAGAAACTGATAAATGAAAGCAAAGAAATTAATAAATTAGCTTACCGCCGAAACTATGTCGGAAGAAGATTGACAGTTTAATGATGACGTTGTGGAAGGCCTCGGCTGTGGTTGAAAAGAGAAATCCAAAAAGTTGTTTTCCTCTTTGATTCCTTGTTGATTGTCATTAAAATTACTCTTCCAGTTTAATATTTGACCAGCGAAAGCCCCAGTATTCGGAGAAGGAAAAATCTATGGATAAACCCGGCCAGCAAATTAGAAAAGAGAAGAATTAACTCGATCCGTTAGTCTTATGAAAATATTATGTCCATTAATTGTTTAGAGACGTAGAAAGCAATTAAGAAACTCACACTAGAAGTGGAGAAAGGAGCAGGTGAATCCAAGAAACCAGTAGGCCTAAAAGCAGCAGAATCAGCAGGCGGTGTAGCCAAATAAGAAGGAGAAACAGGAGATGACGGGATGGGTAGTGAAGAGGGAGCAAATGACTTGAACTTTGGAATTTCAATGCCAAATTTACGATCAGTTGGGTGGTCTGAAAATGCGGGCCAGCTGGTAATTGTTGACGTGCTAATTCTGGCTTGGTTAACGTTGCTCATATTCCTAAAAGAAGATGAAGCAGCAGCCATGGGGAGGGGGACTGAGGTTGAGAAAGAGAAAGTTGCTTCAGAATTTATACAAGTATAGTGGGTTCCTGTTCCTGACCCTGAAGAAGCCATAAAAAAGAGAGCAGAGGAGGAGGGGGCAGAGAGGTGGGGGGAAGATTAGATGCTGATTCATGGTGGCCTGTGGCTGTTGGTGAGCTTTGCATCAAGGTCTTAACTTCCATGCTTCTTCTGAGAAGCTAAAAGCAAGTTTGACCGTGGAAAAATAATTCTTGGTCAATATATGTGGCTTTGACTGGACTGGCCACATATATATATATATATATAGTCATTGATATAATTTATGACACGCGATCAATATCAACTGACGAGCTGCACGATAGCTGATCCCCTATTTTGCTTGAAAATCCAAGAGACCTCCTTTTATTTCCACGTGTAGACTGTCCTTCGCACTCGGTTGGCTCCTCCATTCGTTCCTCGCCGTTATCTCCACGGCCAATTCCGAGGTTGCTTAGATGATCTTAGTACAATATATATATATATATCATTTTGAAAGATTTTACCATAAATAAAATAAAAACAAGTAGAGGAATATTTTGTCTTCATTTGGTGATTGGAAAATCATTCAGTAATAGTATGAGCAACATTTCCCTCCCAAACCAAACTCATACATACCCTTTTGTTGTGAAGTAAATGCATGTTTTCAGACTTAATATAAGTTTCAAAGATTATATGTATATATATAATGCATGTGTTCATGCTATATATATATATATTATATGTATGTATAGATGGAAAAAAAATAAAAAGACATGCTGAAGGGTACTTCTTCCATCTTCTGTCACCCACTGACCCTTAATAATTTGACGTTTTTACCGATTATTGTTTTGTCTTTTCGTTTTGTATTTTCTAAAGTTGCATTGTATGAACTTTTTGAAGTATATCAAATTTAATTATGATTAAACTTAGCGAATTCAAGTTATTTTATGAGAAGAATTGAGTATCCTATAAGTAGATAATCAGATATGATAATTTTAGATAAAAATATATAAATATAACATATATAAAATAATAAAAATATAATATAATATAAATAATTATTTAAAATTTTTTAATATAAATTATTAATATATTAAAAAATATATAAATATATAAAATACTTATAATATGATATAAATATAAAAATTATCAAATAATAATATTTATTTTAAAAAAAGCGATATACTGTCCGTTAGTCATTCAGCACGAAGCAAAATTCACAAAAATGTTAGTTGACTGAAGACAGGGGCGGGCGGGGGAAGCCTTGGAGAGTTGGAGGTTGTGAAGCCATGCAAGCCTGCCACTGCCGAGCTTCTGAATTCTTTCATTTCTTGTTACTCAAACTTTCTTGAACCAATGAAATGGTCATCCTCTTCGTAGCTACTTGTAGGCGGGCAGCATACTTGTAATTTTGACCATTCCTGACGTTGACATCCGGTTCTTATTCATGTTTTACTTTAGACATCCCTCCCCTCCCTTGAACTTCCCATCCACCCAATCACTGAGTCTCAGGCCCAGCAGAAGTAGCATAATAGCTCCGGTGGCCTTTCTTCCTGGAAGAAAGAGCAAACAAACTTCATCATCATCATCATCTAATTATTATTATTATTATTATTATTATTATTACAATTTCGTTCAACTGAACTGCTTTTTATTATTATTATTATTATTATTGTGCACTAAACTACGCTTGTATGACATATACTTGCTTGACTCTCTCTACTTTTCATACTCCATTTTTCGTCTACCAAGGAAAGTAAGCTCTATAATGTTAATCTTCAAAGAAACTAAGCTTCTTCTTTTTACTCTTTTTACAAGTATTATTTGCAATATTTAAATTAAAAATGTACCTCTGACCATTAGTGATCAAGAATGCAACCTCGCTCTAAGTACACGAATACGAACACTTCGTATAAGTCCTCTAGTCTATTTTCTTTTCTTGATAAAATTACCTTATAATGGTGTACAAGCAATTTATATAGACTAGACTAAGGACCTATATTAGAAGACTGATTAGAGTTATATCCTACCATCAAAGAATCCGTATTCTAATTAGTTATTTAAGTAGAGTTTAACTCTTACTAGTAGAGTAATTAATCTAAATAGGATTTACTAGATAATATTTTCTCAATATTAATTAAAATATTTATTTCGGTCTACTTAATTATCATGTGAGCTACATATCCAACATTCTTCCACTTGGCCCATATGATAAATTGGCCATAAATTACTTTAGCCTAACTCTCATTCAATTAAACATTCACATAGCACAAATCATGATAGTAGCATTCTAAAACGAATATTTTCTTCTATGTATTATAATGCATGATTCTCTCTAAAAGAGCACTTTATGAGATAATACTTTATTAATGAATTTTCTATAATCATTCAAGGTCCACTCGATGTGTAAACTTTATGTACACAAATTGAAACAAGTTTATAAACTCTAAAAATGTGAAATTAACACAATTAAAGAAGCCAACATACATCTTCACAGAATTTAACAAGCCCCGCATGATCCACATGAAATTTGAACTGTTTTTTTGACAATGCTTTAGTTGTGGGATCCGCTATTATTAAATCTATATTAATGTCTTGGATATCTATTTCTTGCTTCTTTATAGAGTCTCTAACAATAAGCTACTTTATATCTATTTGCTTACTATAACTCTTACTTTTATCATTCTTAGAAAAGTATGCTATATAAGAGTTCTTACAATAGAATTTTAATGGCCTTACTGATAACTCTCAAACTAGAGATAAAATATCTCAACCTTATTGCATGTGACATTACTTTATAATATAATTTCTTTGGTAACTTTCATAGTCCAAGGCCACGATTACTTTAATATCTGCCAAGCACTTCTATTATAAACTTTATATCAAATTTTGTATAAACCTAATCATAAATAAGGCTCACAATACTATATGCATATGTAATGCCTTTCATTTGCTCTTTTTCTAAATTATTTGGAGATATTAGCTTAAATTAAAATATCTCCTTCACAATTTGTGCCCTTATAGGTGAATAGTTTTGCATCCTAATTCTTCCCAAAACTATTTTGATATAGGCTTTTTGAGATAGATTTAATGTATTTTCAAACTTATCTCTATGAATTTTTATGCCTATGACATATGAAGTTTAAACCAAATTCTTCATATCAAAGTTTTGAGAAAGAAAACTATTATTTCATATAACAAAGTCAAATTACTTCCTGCGAAGAAAATATCACCAACATATAAAACTAAAATTATGACTTTACTCTCACTGACTTTAGGGTATAAATAATGATCAACATAGTAAAGCCAAATGATGTCTCAAGATTGTTAAACTTTACACACTATTGATGGGATGCTTGTTTTAGTCTATATATTGATCTTTCAAAAAAACCTTCAGGTAGAACCATGTATACTTTTGTTTAGGAGCCCTATTCAAGTAAGTTGTTTTCACCACTATTTAATGTAACTCTCAATCAAAATGAGCTGCAAAAGCTATGATATTTCTTCATGAAACTTTTTTAAAAAACTGGAGAAAACATTCCATGGTAATCAATACCTCTTTTAAATGAAACTTTTAACACTAGCCTAACCTTATACCGTTAAATGATAATTTAATGAGTTACTAGACTAGATCATTAGCCTTTGATTTCATCTATTTTCTCATAGTTTTATGCCAAAGTGTGAAATTTTCACTGTTCATGATTACTGAAAACGAAATCATCCTCATGTCCAATATTAAAATTAGACTTCTATAAGTATATAACCAAGTCATAGGAATGGCTTGTTTCTTAACTATTGGATCTCTTAATTTTATAATCATATATACATTTTGCACATCTCTAGTTAGTGAGATTAATGATATATCGTAAATGTTGTATGTGATTTGATTGCTCTCTAGTTAATTCTATATGTTTGTTTTGAGAAACAATTAAGTCCTTTATGAAGGATCAATCTAAATAAATTTATTCATGAATATCAACCTTACTAGGAAAATCATTCCCATTGGACTCATGATCCAAAAAAAAAAACTTAGTATTTCCAACTTCAATAATTCTAGTTGAATATGAGAGACATTTAAAATCTGTACCCTTTTAAGTTAATTGCATAACTTATAATTGTTAACTGTTTTTAGATCTAATTTTCTTATGTTTGGGTTATAAGCCTTAACTTTAACTGGATAACACAAGTTCGTAAATATCTTAAGCTATATTCTGACTATTCAGTAATTCTAAGAAAGTTTTAGAAAATAATTTAGTTAGAACTTTATTAATGACAACAATAGTAGTATTAATACATTAATCCATAAACTTAGTGGAAGATATATGATTTTTGAAAATTACAGTGCTTTCTTTAGCTCCATTTTGTATACTTGTTAATGCAACTAACTTAAGTGTCAAACTCAAGAGTTTCAAAAACTCCATGATTGCCAATTCTTTTAAATTTTTATATGAAGATATGACATAATTTTTATACCACAACTTTGAAAGAGTTTTCATCTATAACACATCTTTACCAACAAAAATCATATAAATAGTTAATAAACTTATTCTCACAATCAGGATCTAAGTTAATGATGAAAAATCTAATAAAAAATTTTCCTTTTGAAATTTCAACAATAGAATTTAAAATTTAAATTTAGAACTCTTTTTACCTAAAAAAATTTTTAAAAGATAAAACCCTTTTTAAGGTTTAAAAACAAATCTTAATTTCAAAAAATGATCCTGATAGTCTTTAGCGATTTCTGTAGTAGATGTTTTTTTCCACTTTCCTTTAGTTTTCTTGATTTTATAAAACCTTAAATGATTACAGACATATTATTCGTTAAACATAAGTCCAACCACCATGTATTATGAGGAACATTACCAAAAGAGATTCATACAAAATGATTTTACTTTTAATTTTTAGTACTTTTTATATTTTAGGCAATCTTTCTTTATCTGATTGAGTTAAAACAAAATGAAGGACTTAATGTCCTTTTCTTTATTGGCATTTTACTTTTTTTTACTTTTATAACAAATTTGCATACTTATCACTTTTTACTTTGGGTCACTAGATTAACTGAATCTAGTTTCTTATTCTTTAACTAAGACTTCATTGATAGATTATTTTGTTTATATGTGTTTCTCATGGTCATACTCATTAGAAAAAAAAGTTGAATATAAAAGAGATAAGAAATTTACTTGAAAGACTTAATTTTGAAGATTTAAATCAAGCAACAGTTCTTTCAAATCATATAATGTGCTCATGCACAACTTTTAAAATTTTTGCACTTTATTCTTAAAAGCCTCCTTATGAAGGTAATAGCCAAAACCTTATCAAATTTAATAATCTAGTTTTTAGGGACTTTGTAAGAATCCTTGACCCTATAACAATTTAGGATGAAACCCTAACTTGATTGACTAATATAAGATTTGGTGTACATTATCCTTAAATGGTTATATTGCTTCTACTGCATATCGAAATCCATTTTCCTTTTGCAGACTTTATTCGTTGAGGATAAGTTGTCCACTCGAAACACTAAGTCAAGGCCTTTACACCCAAAATGACTTAATTAACTCCTTCATCAAAGTAATTTTTCATCACCAAATAGCATTTAATTCTAGCAACCTTATAGATCACAATAGTAGAATTTGCTCCAAAATTTAAGGAACTATACTTTAATTGAATAAAATAATTTATATTCAAATGTAAATCCAAATCTTTCTATTGGTAGAGATGTATCATGCGTATAAATTTACACAACTTTAATGATAAAACAATAACTTTAAAATAGCAAAATACCTGTGAGCCTAGAAAAATTTAACTTTGATATTATATTGTTTTATTCTTTAACCATTTTATAAAATTAATTAGTTCCTTGTGGGGTCAAATAACTAATTTCATGGTATAGAACTTTATGGATGTCATTTTTTAACTATTATTTTATCTAAATCAATTAACTTAAGATGTTGTGGCTATTCTTAAATTAATGATTTAGAACTTAATTATAACATTCAACATGTATGCATAAAACTTATTACATATCATAAATAATTTTTTATCGATGCAATTTTTTTACGTAGTTATTTAAAGAAAAATTTTATTTTAAATAACTACCAATTATCATCTAAATCAACTAACTTAATATATTGTAGCTACTCTTAAGCTAGTGATTTAGAACTTTAATAATGCATCCTTAATATATGCAGAATTTTTTATTGCATATTAATAATTGTAGTGGGATATAATATTAAATCATGTTAACTTACTGCAATTATAAAAATTTCATATATTAATGTCATTCTCCATATGTAATTATTTTAAAAAATATATTTTAAATAACTACTAATTCAATTAAATCAATCAATTTAAGATGCTATGGTTATTCCAAAGCAATTGATTTAGATTCTTTATAATAACATAATATATGTATACCACAAATAATTACATACATGATGTAATAACTCAAATATATACCAAATAAATTCATGGCATAAAAATTTATTGATGTTTACCTATGTAGTTATTTAAAGAAGAATTCTTGATTTTAAATAACTATCAATTTATATAAATCATGTAACTTAAATGTTCTGGCTAATGCCAAACTAGTGATTTAGATCTTTAATAATAATATTGGTTCTTTATGCAGTGAAAATTCATATATTATAACAGAATTTCTAATTGTCATGCTATAACTAATTTAAAAAATGATAACAAAATATATGACATGCTTTTTAAGTCACGTCAAAATATGCATAAGATCATAATATATTTATTTCATGACATTCGATATGCACATCCATATTGTATTTCAATAAAATACCTTATCATACATATAGGCACTTAACTTTTTAGGTTGAGAGTACGAATTTTTGAATACTATTTAGGGAGAGTACGTATTGCCAAAATATTTTTAACATGCCAAAATATTTTGTCATCAAATAAAATCATAGACTATTTATGCATAAACATATTTTTTTATCTAATTAAACAACAATATTAATAATAAATATTTTATGTGATCTAAAAATTCAAAAATCACTAAAAAATAAAAAATCATTAATTATTTGTTTTTAAAAAAATTGAGATAGAAATGACCTTGGGATGGTAGCGCACGTGCCACATGTGCCGTTATGCGCGTGTGGGCTTCGGCTAGGACACAAGTGTCAACTATCTTCCAGCTCCAGTCGGGTCACACCCAACTTGGTTGGGTTTCTCTTAACCCGTTTGGGTCTGTAATGAATTTTAAAGTGATTTCTCACGTTTTTAGACCGTATTAGATGTAATTAATATCACAAAAACATGATTTAACATGAAATTCATATAACCTATGTATTAATTTAAATCAAAAACATGAAAATCATCATCAAATTACCAAAAAGACTTTTAGTTTTTAAAACCCATGTCAGACCCGATTTTTTTTGTTGCTAGGTCTTAATAATTAACATGGTCCTTAGCCATGTTTTCATCCATTGAAAGTTTAGAATAGACTTTAATTTAATTATATGTAAATCTCTTGTTTTATACTCAATAAAAAACACAAAATCAAAGAAAAAATTTCATGTTATATATATATATATGAAATCGATTAGATTATTCTCCTTTAATTTTCATGCATTCATTGATTTTAATTCAATTTTAATTTTGTATTATCATGAATATATCGTACATAAGTTTAATTATTAAAATGACATGAAAATCACATAAGAGAATTTTATTGAGAATAAAATCATATTTCAAAAGACGATTGATATATGCTGTGTAATAATAATAATAATAATAATAATAATAATAATAATAATAATAATAAAGCATGTGGTTTGTAATCTAAACAACATAGGTAGAGAACCTAGCTTTGATACCATATGTAATATTTAAATTAAAAATGTATCTCTAGCTATTGTTGAGAAAGAATGCAACCTCGCTCCAAGTACATGAATATGAGCACCTTTTATAAGCCTTCTAATCTATTTCTTTTTCTTGATAAAATTACCTTACGATGGTGCACATGTAATTTATATATACTAGACTAAGGACTTATACTAGAAGACTAA
>JBBYHO010000013.1:2031918-2046134 GCA_038382025.1 Adansonia gregorii
ATTATTATTATTATTATTATTATTATTATTATTATTATTTATTAAAGATTGCATTTCACATTTGACTCATTCCTTGAAGAGAATTATAATATTTTCCTTTCCATTCCCTGACCACGTCCATTATTGCGTTCAATAGCTATAGCAAATGAAAATGCAATGGTATAAACAGTTTGGTTAAAATTTTCCCTGCCAACTGCTGCATAAATAAATCCTCATTTACAACATTAATTATACCTTGATAATCATAGCTCTCAACACAAAATAAGTGAAACTTTTCTTTTCCACAAGCTTTGTCAGTTGTCAGTTATATGTCATCCGATTCCAATTACAATTAAACACCCATAAAGTAATCATAGCATCAGGCAAAGATGGGACTACCAAATATAAACATATATATATATATATATACACACCCACCCACATAGATTGTTAGACTACGCCCGTTATTTATGCAGCAGTTATACCATTGCAAATATGAGATATTGTTCACTTTGAAATAATGCACAGACTATTATCACGGTTTTGTCTTTTGAGAAAGGCACCTAAATATGAGAATGGTGGTTTTTACTTTATAAGTCACAATCTATGTCCTTAGCTAATCGATGTGGGATTGTTATCTTACCCCAGTACTAACCCTCTAGGCAAGGGTGTGGATTGTGTATGTTGCAAGAATATGGAATGTGGTTTATAAAGTAAGGGACACCCTTCTCTTATTGAAGCATCTTTTTCTAAAGGACAAAATCATGAGGACAGTCTGTGTACTGCTCTAAAGTGGACAATATCTCATAGCGGGCACAGTTTGACAATCCTTGTATCAACAATGGCGTCATTTATAGGAATCGACAAGCCATAAGCTCATAATCAAAATCTCATTTAGGTATATAAACAACTCTAAGTTACTCAACCTATATGAAGCTTGGCGTGTAAACGGGTGATACCAAGTTACCACGTAAACATGCCCACTCGATTTACACGAAACTTGGCATATAAACATGCTCACTCAACCTACACAATAGTCCCACTCGATGTACACAAACTTAGCATATAAACATACCTACTTAACCTATACGAAATTTGGCGTATAAATAGGTAACACCAAGTTACCACGTAAACATGTTCGTTCAACCTACACAGTCCACAAACCTTTGCCTGAGGGGGTTAGTGTTAGGGCAAGACAACAATCCCACATCGATTAGCCAAAGATATAGACTTTGGCTTATAAAGCGAAAGCTAACCTTCCCTTATTGAGGTGCTTTTTCTTAAAGGCCAAAATCATGACGACAATCTGTACACTGCTCCAAAGCGGACAATACCTCATTGCGGGTGTAGTCCGAAAATCCTTGCATAGTCTTACAGTCGAAATCTCATTCAAGCATAAACAGATTTACATGATGGTAACTTACCTCCTCGATCCACAACCTAAATAATGGTAACTTGCGTACTTGACTGACATAAAACTTGGCATATAAACATGCCCCTCGATCTATAACTTATACAGTGGTAACTTGACCACTTAATCTACGATCGAACTTGCCTACTCGACCTAGATAGTCACACCCTTGCCTAGGGGGCTAGTCTTGTGGCCAGACAATAATCCCACATCGATTAACTAAGGATGTAGACTATGGCTTATAAAGCAAAAGCCACCCTTCCATTATTGAGATGAATTTTCTCAAAGGATAAAATTGTGAGAATTGTCTGTACACTGCTCCAAAAAAGATAATACCTCATAACAGGAGTAGTTCTAAAATCCTTGCATCAACAATGATGCCGTTTGTGGGAACCAACAAGCTACAGGCTCATAGTTGGGATTTATAACTTACATAGTGGTAAACTTGCCCACACGATCTACGACTTACACAATGGTAACTTGACCACTCAATTTACGACCGAACTTGCCTACTCGACATACAAAGTCCACACCCTTCCCTTAGGGGCTAAGGTGGGGCAAAACAATAATCCCACATTGATTAGCCAAGGATGGATTAGGACTTATAAAGCAAGGGCCACCTTTCTCCCATTGAGGCACCTTTTTCTAAAAGGACAAAACCGTGAGGACAATCTGTGCACTACTCCAAAGCAGACAATACCTTATAACAGGTGTAATCCAACAATTCTTGCATCAACACTATCTATACAGCATGCAAGCCATAGGCTCATAGCTAAAATCTCATTTAGGCATGTAAATGGGTAACACCAAGTTATAATGTAAACATGCCTACCCAACTCACACAGTGGTAATTTGCCGATTCAACTCACACAGTGGTAACTTGCACACTCGATCCATGACCTACATAATGGTAACTTACACAATTTACATGAAACTTGGCATATAAACAATTACTTACACAGTATCGATTAGCCAAGGATATAGGCTGTAGTTTATATAGCAAGAGCCACCCTTCTCTTATTAATATGCCTTTTCTCAAATTCTCAAAGGATAAAATCGTGAGGATAGCTTGTGTACTGCTCTAAAATGGGCAACATCTCATAGCGGATGCAGTCTAACAATTTTTGCATCTAAACTGTCTACACAATCGCACCACAAAGGTAATCGTTCGGTCTTTGTTTTGTTACAACTGAAGTGTTCAGAGGACTTCCCTTCATTTCTAGCGTAAAAGGAGTAGCAAACCAAAGAGAAAGAACTCTAGGAGGAGGGGATGGGATTCGGGTCGAGGATCATAAAAGTAACATCTTCGATTGAGAGAGAGTGAGGAAAGAAGCGAAGAAAGAATGTTTAAACTTACGATGATAGGCTTTGTGGGCCTTTTTCCATGAAGCTTGGCTTTGATTGGGTACGTATGTTTTTATCATTAGGACGAAATTTAACCCATTTTCTCTTCTCCTCTCTTTCAATAACTAAATAATACTATGTAGTAGATATGCTTTTAAAGAAAAGATGATGGTAGAGGTAAAACCCTTGATTTAAAGCAAATATTATATTATATCATATTATATTATATTATTGAAAGAGAAAAATTGATATCCTTCCGAGGTGGAATGTCTAGCAAGCTAAGCTACCAGAGTTATGCAGCTGGAGATGGAAGTGAATTCCCAAATTTGCTTATCCAAAAAAAAAAAAATCTCTAACTCAAGAATGTTGCTCAACCTTTATTGATCATGCCCAACAATGCATATAGGAGAGTTAGATGGGCTGCTACAGCATCAATAAACCTTTTTTATATCTGATACCTTGAGATACTTGCGAACTAGTAAAGCCATAAGTTACTTCATGTGCCCAAGTATTCTTTTATTATATGGTTAGCTATTTTGGACAGATTAAACACTCTGGTAAGAATGAAGGAATAAGCATTCAATTCCAATCTCCAACTTGCCTATTGTGTCAAGAGGAAGAGGAGAGTGGGGATCATGTATTGTTTGCATGTGCCTTCTCTTCTTAAGTATGGCAGAAAAGAACTGGCAAGAATAGGTAAAAATAGAAGTTTTGTCAGCTGAGAAGCTAATCTGCCATGGTTGCATGTTCAAAGCTTCAAGGGTAAATCTTTCAGACACATTCTGCTAAAATTTTTATGGATAGGTGAATAAATGATTATCTTATGTGGTGGGAAAGAAACTCTAGAAGGCATTCCACACAAGGCAAAAACAGCATAGGAAATATTCATTTGATTGCTACTGCTATGATAGTACATTTTACCTTTTTTTTTCCCCCTAAGTTCTTAAAGAATGCTTTCAATTCCTTTATATGTAGACAATGAGGCATTAACCAAAAATGATGATTTTGTGAGGCAATTCCTAAAAATTTTAAAAGTTTGCGGCAAGTTATCTTGCATCTTTTTGGATTTTGGAAATAAAAATGTTTTCAATTATCCAAAGAAATATTATATATAAAATAATAATTAATAATTGGTCTGACGATTTTTGTCGTATTCGTTTACTTTATCGTATCATAATTGTATTATATATATTTTATATTTAAGATATTTTATTTATATATATTATCGTATTCTTCTTGTATTCATTTAAGATATTTTATATTTATATATATTTTTTAATATATTAATAATTTTTATTAAATATACTTTGACAATATATTCGTTTCCTGTAATATTATAATTATTTATATATTATATTTATATAATTGTATTTGACATTAATAGGTCTAATTATGAATATTCTATCTTAATTTACACTATTATCTTATTATAATTGTCCCCCCACTATCATGGTTAAAAAAAGTCTAATCTAGGTTTCCCCATTAATTAATGAAATGTGTAACGATATAAAATGTCTATGATAACAAATCTTATCCTTTTTTTAAGATGATAGTATTATAAAACTACTACTAGCTATCATGCACTATATATTTTTTTCCTTAATTATTATATGATACTTAAATCTTCATTACGACGTAAGATAATCACTTGGCTCAAAAGGATTTCCCCAGAATCTAAACTCAACTAGAAGTGTTCCAGCCCTTAAATTAAAGGCAACATTAATATATTATCTTATGATGATAATAAACAGATGCCATATGTAATTTTCTTTTTTTTCTAAAGAAAAACTTAGTCATAGAAAACAAAAACAAATAAAAATAAAAAGATTGTTACAGCACAGCAACATTCAACAAAACAAAACAGGCGTGACACCCATGTGGACCCTGCAAAAAAGTAGAAATAGGCGTTACTTCGTATACAAAGGATTAGTATGTTCATTATGCATAGAGTGATTCATGTTGCTGTCAAGTGAGATGGCACTACAACAACAATAACAACAACAATTATCCATTGATCCATCTGACTGGAAATGCTTGTCCTTGTACTGTAACAATCCTGGAAATTCCATTTCTATCCAAAACTGTGTGGAGTTTTAGGTAAATTTGTAGAAAATAATATGAAATAACTAGACTATATTATCCCATGCTGGATAATTACATAAAAGGACTCATTCCCAAGCCTAAGAATATAAACACGTAAATATCTAACATGAGAAGAAGATATGCCTCTTCAGCATTCAAAGGTCAATTCCTTACCCAAAAGTCAGGGATGGAGAACTTAACTGTACAACCAAACCGGTAGCAGCAAAACTTAGGATTATTCTTATAAAACATTCAGTGCAGTAAGGAACGCAAATTCATCAACAGAAGACCACAGCAGAGCAACAAGGCACTCACAGTTCTAAATGTTCGAAATGCAGAGACCAAGTCTTTTAACTTAAGAATCACTCTTCATTTCATCCGAATCCGAATCACTTGCATTATAACCTGATAAAGACTCAGCAAAGCAATACAGGTATTAGTATTATGTACCACAGTTCCAAGGTGATGAGGATATTGACAGTTACAGAAGTAAACCTGGATGCTTATCGCTGACTTTCCAAACTGAAGAGCGCAGCCTCGATGCCCTTGTCATCCAAATTCTTCCCTGTGATCCAAATAGACCGAAGCTGGACTTAGAAGAAAAGACAGGCTAAATTGGAGGAAACAAAATGAGATATAAAATAACGAATCCTAAAACCCTGTTGCTACTTTTAGTTAATCTTGGAACCTAAGAAAATTAAACAAAAGGTCCAAACTTTTCTTCATCTTCTAACGAAATTTACAGAGCAAAATGGCATAAACCCTACACTCCACATGCAGAACCCAGAAAAAGAAAAAGTGAAATAAAAAGAAGAAACCTTTTGAGAACCCAGGAAGAAATAGAAGCGGAAAAAGAACAAACCTTTTGTGCATCTCGGGGAACCCCATAACCGCTATAATACATTTGACCGACCAGAACCTGCATGTTGACATCCCCAGCTTTGGCTTCCTTGAGGGTGTCTTTGAACCAACGCTTGACACAATCGGAGACAACCTCTGAGAGTGGCAGGCGTTGACTGGCACTGGAGCTCTCCATCTTCTTCCTAGAATTGGAATTGTCTTCAGTTATAATCCGCCTGTTCTGCGTTGTGGGTTTAGCGTTTTTTCCAGTTGTGTTTAGATGCTGGGCGCTGGCCTTTGCTAGATGATGAAGCTTGGTTGCGCTGGGCAGCGATTTTCCCATAAAAAACCTAAGCACAAAAATTAAATAAAAAATACTGAATGAATTGAGTGTCCTTATAAATAGAGAGAACAAACGGGGGAAATCAATTGACTTTTTCTTTGCCTTTCTTCATTATAGTATTTTTATTAATTATTTGGTCAGTTTTTGCTCGCAAGAATTTAAGCAAAAGAGTGTAGAAAGCCTTTTATTTTTATATTTTAATTTGACGCAAAGATGTACTCTGAATATGTTTGTAATCATAACGGGAGTAGAATTATTTATAAATCGAATTGAATTGGATTTGGAGTTGTAAAAACACAATTCACAACTTGAGCTCTTAGATGGCTCATCATTGTTGTGTGTTGGTTCAATTCTACTCCTGCTTGCTTCTACTTCTAGTTCATCACTATGAGGCATGCAAATGCAACGATCCCAAATTACCACATGGATGGGTTAGTTAAGAGTCAGACAAACGATGAAGGGTTGAATTAAGAATAACAATCTTCCTCCATCATTGTTTTACTTCTCCAAAAAATATATAACGGTACTCTACTATGCAAATCAACGGCATGGATTCTTGAAATTATATGTAGTTAAGAGCAGGTTGAACACTAAAAAGAGAATCGTACAGGAATAGAGAACTAGGATAGGAATTAATTGATTAATACTACAATAAGTTAGGACAAAAAACTGAAGGCCAACTAGGATTAAGAGGCTGGCTTGCGTTTGTGCTGTGGGCTCTGTAACTGCTCTTTTCTGCACCCAAAACAATTAATATTTGACAGCAGAACAGATGAGATTGAGATTTAGATGTAGAGGTAGGAGCTAGGACTTAGAAGCATTCATATTGAAACAACCTGAACCAGGCGATGCATGCATCAGCATCAGTCAAAAGAAAACCGCCCAGCGCAGCACTACTGTGGAACTGGAACTGGAATGCAACACAAGGAATATCCGGATCCTGTGCAATTACAACATAAGATACTTGCAATGCAATGTTGGTACTACAATTCAACTAACAACTTCGATTATCATGTATCCTAGTAGAGTAGTAGTACTAGTAGTTGTTTTATTTGCTTTTACATGTATATAATTTATACCAAGTTCTGAAAAGTCGAGGAGATGCTTGCTTTGCCTTCTAGAGTT
Organism: Adansonia gregorii; assembly: GCA_038382025.1. Lineage (NCBI taxonomy): Eukaryota > Viridiplantae > Streptophyta > Magnoliopsida > Malvales > Malvaceae > Adansonia > Adansonia gregorii. Next base: position 2,039,043 of record JBBYHO010000013.1, read on the forward strand.
TGAGAATTCACTATGTATTAGGCAACTTTTGGTTCCCTTCATTGCATCAAATTGAACAATGACAAACCATGATATATATATATATATATGTTTCAGTATCTTCACATCAAACTCTGATTGATAGATTTATGAACTAATAATTATTTGTTGATTCAAACATTGCCTTTTTTTTTTCCCTTGATATAAATAATATCCCAATAAAATTACCGAAGTTATTAAAATTTTGGTAAAACTGGAGCAGGGAGGAGCTCAACAGAGGCCGTCACTAGGGATCGATGTGCATGTGGCCAGACCAGGCTTGAACAGAATGAGTCCAAACTCAAACGTTATTAACTAACTGGGTTACTTCTAAACAAAACGGCAAAAGCCAACCATCTTTAAGCCTCACGCTAGACGGTTAGACTTAGCCCAGTAGAAGTAGATTTAATACGTAATAGAGGAAAAAGGGAAATTGTATTGCTGCCGCGTTTAGAACTTGGAGGCTACAGAGTCGAACTTGAATGTATGTAAGTTAAACTTGCAGTAGAAGCTAATGAATGAAGGATGGAAATGAATACGGGATTGGCTACTTTGTTTTGCTATAAGAGAAAAGATCGGTGGTGCCTTTTGGCTGTTGCGCGCATCACTTTGATCGAATTTTAAATACTAAGAGGCAGCAAAAGTAGCAGAACAGGAGGTCAAGACTTTTATTTATAGAGTAGAGAATAGAGATCGAAGGAGTCATCCCCGACCATGCCATGTTAAACTACTATCATTATGGATTTATAATTATGTATTTTTTTGATAGTATATAAATCTGTATCCTCTTAGGTGGCATAACCCTGCTATGTTAAACTAATATTCTTATGAATTTATAGTTATGTATTTTTTGATAATATATAAATCTATATCCTCTGAGGTAACATAATTTTATTTAATTACAATGTATAAATTTTTACATTGTCAATGTATACTATATCTATTATTATTATTATTATTATTATTATACTACAAAGTAAAAATATTTGATGTATCTAACATATGTCAGTTTAAACGTAATTACTTCTGACTCGTCTTTTTTCTTTTTAGCTACACTATATCATTTATTACTCTCCAGGTTTCACTAATTTATTTATTTTAAGGATCATTGAAATGAGCAATGAGATTAGCTCTGGTAAGATTGAAAACAATAGTAGTGATAAAATTAATTACTGTAACAGGAAGATTAAGTAATAAAGCAGAGAGATAAAAATCAATGGTAAGACATTTGTTTAGATTCAAATGCGGCTGTGGCAATGAGATAGATTATAATGAAGAAAAATAACTATTGAAGACGTTAGATTAAAATTTATGCGTATATAATCATTATATATTTACATAAATTAAATCTTTACAAAGAAATATTAAATTATTTATTATCTTTTATTTTTAACATTTTAATTTTTTTAATATTTTAAAATTTTTACTCACTCAAAAACATTAACAAATTATTTTATATTAAAAAATATAATAAATTTAACGATAATTTATTAAATATTTATTAATTTATTTATTATATATGTTATTTTATAATCATATTTATCTATTTGTTTTATATTATTAAATATTATATATAATTATTTTATATAATTAATTAATAGAGAAAAAGAAAAAAATGAAAAAGATAAATCAAAGAAAAAAAAAAGACAAAAAAGTCAAGGAAGGTGCCAAACAACAGCTTCATTCCTCACTAGACCTAAAAGGTCCTACACGATTTTAGTATCTAGAAATGGCTCCATTGTGCCAGACTTTGGTTAACCAAATGATAACCACTGGCCTTTTGGCATTAAAATCAAGAGGAAAATCACTGGATTAGAGGTCTGGTGATTTCCAAACGAAGCCTATACTCCATTCAATAACAATAGCTATGAAAAAAGCCAGCAGAGGCAGAAATTATTTTTCTCTTAGCTTCTCCTCCAAACTTCAATTGGGCATGAAAGTGGAAAGCAGCGGTAGCTATGGAGAAGATGGGCTTGCAAAGTAGCAATTCATTGGGGAAGCCCATTCGAAGAAGGTCTCGTACAAGAAAGACTGAACACGGGACTTTCATCAATATGACTGGACATGGGAAATTGCCCGTGTCTTGCACCTCCGTAGGTCCTTTTCATCTTCGTCATAATAAACATACACAAAGACACCATCATATGATGTCTATCAGGAGACGGAGGCTTGGATGCTAAGTAATCCTTATAGCTATAATAGTAGTACAAACAAGCCTATGGTACTTGTTACCTTGCTTCTTTTTGGTAGAGGATATGCCTGTGCCTCTTCCTGAACCTATATGGTCAACTACTGCACCTTCGATGCCTGTTGCTCCCCAGGCTTGGTAGGAAGTAATTGAGTTTTTTGAGTGGGAAAAAAAGCAAACTTTTTCTTACATTTGTTGCATGGTTAGGTGTTCTTGAGGTATTAGATGGTAACGACATAGAGAAAACATTAGGAAAACATCTTTTTGTAGACAGTATTGTCGTAGACAAATTAATGCTTTTTCGCTCGCAAAATTTTGTCCTGGCATGAAACATTAGAGATGCATGTATAGTAGTATTTTCACTTGCCTTTTTTTACATCCTTAATTTTCACTTGCTCTATTTTTATCTACTCTATATACATATATATTTAGATGCAATATTAGACATTATATGACATATATGATAATTAAATAGATCAAGATAATTTCTTTAGTTATAATTGAGGTGATATTATTTAGATAAATCTTATTCAAGATAAAGCTCTAGTGATAAGAGTTAAAAGGTAATCAAACTCTATTTTATAGAATAGAGACTCCTTGATAGTATGATAAAGATGTAATTGGCCATTTAATATAGATTCCTATTTTAGTCTATCAAATTGCCTACGCACCATTATAAGTTAAATAAAAAAAAATTAAAGAAATAGATTAGAAGACATATACAAAAATGTTCATTTGTACGCTTAAAGTGAGGTTGTGTTCTTGATCAATAATAGCTAGAGGTATATTCCTTAAATTAAAAATTAAACATGATATCAGAGACAAGTTTTCTAGCTATGTTGTTTAAATTGTATTGACGTGCATTATCTTTGAAGAATATTTATCAAGTATGTATTTACCAAGAATCATATACAAATTAATCAAATAAAGTTTAACTAATTGAAAGTATGAGAAGTTGAAAAATATAAAATAAACGTGTTATAGAGGTGGTCGATATAAGAGTAATGCATCAGCCAATGGAGCTAAAGACTACACCATGGGAGCTACCTTAGAATCTTACGAAAGCTAAGTGCTACAAACTAGGAGCCACCTCTAGAATATTAATGCCTGGTAGGATCCTAGTTTTGTTTATTCTGTACTAAGCTTCTGAGGATGTCAAACTTCAAATGAGGGAGTTTGTAACACCTCTATCCACATCGAAAAACTCAAAGGATTTACTATGGTATATATGTAAAGACTCAAGCCTATACTTACAAGGCACTTTTTGTGGACAAAATTGTGAGGCTCAGTGGGTAACAACTGACAGTAACCCACTGGCTAGGGTGGGTTTTCACAATTTACAAATGTTTAAATGCATATAGTTTGCATTTATGTTAGAAAATAAAGTTCAAAAGTAATTTGTAAGCCTTTAGAACAAAGATGGGCAAAATAATTTGAATTACTTTAAAGAGGATTTGAATGGTAAGTTTAAAATTATAATATGTTATAATTTTGCCTAACGGGATCACAATTCCTAAAGAATGATTCGAATACCTTGCCAAATCTTTTAATTTTGTAAAATTCTTACTTAGGGGATTAGAATCCCATAATCGAAGATTCCAATCCCTCATCTAGAAATTCAAAAAGTCGATTTATCAAACACGCTTATTTATTCTAAAAATTATAGGTTTTCATAAAAGACATGTTCAATCATGAAATGGTGTTTCTAATGCCTGTTGAAATTTATGAATACTTCAATTAATATTCATTTTATATACTTCTAACATTTTTATATCCAATTCTATTGAAGAATCATTTTTCGTTTTTGTCTCTCTTTTTCTGGTTTCATAGTTCATGTGTATTCAAGAAGAACTTAAAATGCAATGATGTTTTCCTTCAAGTAAGTATTGTATCTTAGGGATACATTTCCAAAAAGACCATTTGCACCATAATGGAAAAACTAATATCCTAGAAAAGCTTATTGGAAATGCCTTGCTTATAACCTTCATTTCATCTTTTTCTCCATTGTTATTCTTCCTTGATTGCGTTAGTTCAACCTTAATATTAGGATTGTTCATTACTCGATTTTTTATCAAAATTATTCGACCAAAATAGAATGCAGTTCGATTAATGTAATACTCCAATCCCACATTGAGAATCTCTAAGGATTGGGATTTGGGTGTTACAGTTAATTGGTAAACCAAAAAAATTTGACTCGATTATTTATTAAAGAATTTGAAAAAAATTTGATTATCATATTTTGGTTTAGTGAAATTAATCGAATTAACTAAATTACCCAAAATGTATACAAAATATGATATTTTAGTTTTTATTATGTATTTTAAGTATTATATTGTTGAAAAATTTTAATTATTATAGATATACTTTTTACTTATATTTGATATTTGAATATTTATTAAATGATTAACACCTTTACCTAATATCCAAGTGTAATTAGTTGCAAAAATTTGTTGAAGGAATTCTTTTGCCACGAGTTGCTAGATAGTGGAAGAGAGATGTAATAATTTAAATAAAACGTACCTCTAGCCATTGTTGATCAAGAACCCAGTCTCACTCCAAATACACCAAGACGAACACCCCGTATAAGCCCTATAGCGTATATTTTTTTCTTGATAATTACCTTATGATGGTGCACAGGCAATTTCTATAGACTAGGATAGGAACCTATACTAGAAGACTAATTAGAGTTATATCCTACTATCAAGGAGTCTGGATTCTAATTAGTTACTGAAGTAGAGTTAAACTCTTATCACTAGAGTAGTTAAACTGAATAGGATTTACTTTATAATTTCACCTTAATAATTTGATTTAATTATCTTGGTCCATTTATTATCATGTAGGCCATATAAAGTCCAACATTCTCCCGCTTAGCCTCTATGATAAACCAAAAACTCGAATAGGTGATAATTAAATCCCAAACTTTAACATAGCCATAAGTTACTCTGGCTCGACTCCCACTCAATTAAAGATTTCACATAGCACAAATCATGACGGCAGCATTCTAAAACGAATAATCTCTTCCATGTATTACAATGCATGATCATTTCTAAAAGAGCATTTTATGAGATAATACTTTATGAATAAATTTTTTATAATCATTCAAGGTCCACTTGACATGTAAACTTTATGTGCACAAATTGAAACATGTCCATGAACTCTAAGAATATGAAATTAACACAATTAGAGAGGCCAAAATATATCATGACAACATTTAATTACCCCTATATGATCCACATGAGTTTTAAACTATTTTGTCGACAATGTTTTAGTCATGGGATCGGCTATTATTAAATCTGTACTGATGTGTTGGATATCCACTTCTCGCTTCTTTTAGAGTCTCCAACAGCAAGCTACTTTATATCTATTTGCTTGCTGTGACACTCACTATTATCATTCTTAGAAAAGCATACTACATAAGAGTTGTCATAATAGATCTTTAATGGCCTTGCTGACAACTCTCAAACTAGAGATTAAATATCTCAACTTTATTGCATGTGATATTACTTTATAACATAATTTCTTTGGTAGCTTTCATAGTCTAAGGCCATGAATACTTTAATATTTGCCAAACACTTCTAGTATAAACTTTATGTCAAGTTTCGTATAAACTTGATATAAAAGGCTCACAATACTATATGCATATTTAATACCTTTCATATTCTCTTTTTCTAAATTATTAGAGATATTAGCTTAGATTGAAATTTCTCCTTCACAATTTGTACCCTTATAGTTGAATGGCTTTGCATTTTAATTCTTCTTAAAACTGTCTTGATATAGGCTTCTGAGATAGACTTAATGTTTTTTCAAACCAATCTCTATGAATCTTTATGCCTATGACATATGAAATTGCTGCAAAATGCAAGAAACTATACTTTAATTGAATAAAATACTTTATATTTAAAATGTAAATCTAAACCTTCTTGTGGGTAGAGGTGCATCATGCATATGAATTTACATAACTTTAATGATAAAACTATAGCTTTAAAACACAAAAATTAAATAATTCATACCAGTGGGCCTAGGAAAATTTAACTTTAATGTTATATATTGTTTTATCCTTTAACAATTCTACAAAATTAATTATTTCCATGTGGGGCCAAATAACTAATTTCATGGTCTAACACTTTATAGATGTCATTTTCTTTATGTAGTTTTAAACAACTACTATTTTATCTAAATCAATTAACTCAAGATGTTGTGGTTATTTTTAAGTTAACAATTTAAAACTTAATAATAACATCCGACATGCATGCATAAAACTTATTGCATATCATAATATTCTTTATCGATGTCATTTTCTTATGTAGTTATTTAAAGGAAACTTTATTTTAAATAACTAACAATTGCCATCTAAATCAACCAATTTAAGATGCTGTGGCTAATCTAAAGCTAGCAATTTAGAATTTTAATAATGACATTTCTAATATATAAAGAATTTTTTATTGCATATAAATAATTGCAGTGAAATATAAAATTAAATCATGTTAACTTATTGCAATTATAGCATAAATAATTACATATTAATGTCATCCCCGTATAAATAACTACTAATTTAACAAAGTCAATCAACCTAAGATGCTATGACTATTCCTAAGTAATTGATTTAGATTCTTTAAAATGACATAATATATGTATACCATAAATAATTGCATATATGATTTAATAGCTCAAATATACGCCAAATAAATTCATAGTATAAAACATTATTAATGTTTACTGTATGTAGTTACTTAAAAAAAATTTATTTTAAATAACTATCAATTTATCTAAATCACGAACTTAAAATGCTTTGGCTTATATCCAGCTATCGATTTAGATCCTTAATAACATCAATTCTTTATGTAGTAAAAATTTACATACTACAACAAAATTTCTAATTGTCATAC
>JBBYHO010000013.1:2078536-2089764 GCA_038382025.1 Adansonia gregorii
AACCTCATAATCGGATGTAGTCACATCTATACGAAACACAATAGCAATATTGTTCTTGCACTGGCCACGGAAAGCCACATTGAACAGCAAAAGGGTCCCTGGCGGGACCTAAATAGTCGCGGGATTTATTGAGCCACAAGCAAAAGTGCTTCCAGCAACGAAGCCTTTGGTTGAGTCAAAATTGGCATCTGGATTGGCTTCATTATTAAGCACGCTGTAAGGTATTGGTAGGTCAAAGTAATTTGTTTTATTTCCCTTTGGGTGTGACTTATGAGACGAAAAGTTAGTGGGTGAATACTGAATTATTACCAGAGGAGAGGGCACGGGGCTGCGGAGATGCGACGGCTGGGAAGGGTATTGAATAAACTAGAGTGGAGTGGACTAAGTATAAGATTGGGTCTAATTGGATGTGCATTGGCACAGCTGAACTTTTTGTTATGTTTGCCAATTACTTATTTTTTTTAATATTTATTATATTATACTTAAAGGAACATATCTAAATCTAGTCATAGTTATTAAACTTAAATAACAACATGTCATATAATTTTTTTATATAAAATTAAAATTTGAATACAAACAAAGAAATCAAGCTCATCTGGGCCTGCTCTCCTAACTACTGTACTATGCTAATTGCTGGGCACCAATTTTCCCAAATGGGCCGACAACCACCAACTTTGATACCTATATATATAGTACATACTAACGCTGGTAGTGGAATTATATAACACCATTCCATCTGTCTGCTGCGCTTTTGTACAAGAAAGAACTACAAACAACTTGTGGGCTGAACAACACCAGAAGCAGTTCCACCCGCGTGGTTACATGAAGCTTTGGCCACCTCATTCTTGTATGTAAGTTTCAACTCTTCCAATCTTATTCCATTGCACGGATGTTTTGAACTGCAATCGAATTTCACTGCAACTTGTGTCGCCGATGTTCCATGTATGTCCTCGTATGTCACATCACTGACTTTAACCCCCGAAACCTGTACAAATTAGCCAACCAGCCACCATTTGTATATGCAATGGGATAGGGGTGTCAGAGTATGATCAATAATCAGAACCAAACAAACTACGGCAACTGATTATTATTTCTCAACGAAGTAGAAATAAGGTTCACGTACCTGACCTGGACAATTTTTGTTGCCAGGGCAGTAATTTTGGTCAATGACAATGGGGTTTTGCACATTCTCCATAACAACATGTTGGAAAACAATATTCCTGGCAAAACCATTGCTGGGTCTGGCCCAAGACTTTATCCTCACCCCATTTTGGGTACCTATGAATTCCGCCGTTTTAACGGTCACATTCTGCACTCCAGCCTCATTTTTGTCCTTCCCCAGACTCCCAATGCTGCACAATATTAGAATTATATGAGTATAGCACACTTTCTTATAGTATTAATTAATTTAGTCTGACCACTTATCTTATACGTTTACATATATATTACCGTTCTTAAATAATTATACTATTATATATATATATATATATATATATGATGGTAATTGCTTTTACCTGATACCATGACCGGGGCCACATGCGATGTTCTCCATCCAGAGATTAGCGGCACCAGGGCCTATTGAGACGCAATCATCGCCTGTTTGAATCCTGGAGTTGAGGATCGTGACGCTGCTCGATAGTTGCACATGAATACCGTCGGTGTTGGGACTGTTACCGGCGGCAGAGACAGTCACTTCTTGCATTTTCACATTGTGGCAACCATTGATGACGATGTGGAACATCTGGCTGTTTAGAGATGTTAATCCAACGATGACAACGTTCTTCGAATTGCTAAAGCTTAGTGACTGCATTCACAAGTAATTATATAATTATATTAGTTAATTAAGCTTCAACGTGTTTTCCATTTGTATCATATGCATACTTCATAGAATAAAACCAAAAGAAAATAAAATGATGTTCAGTACCTGAGGCTATATTATTTTATATCAAATCAAGCCTATGCACATAGTTGACCATAATTCGATATTCAAATTACACACAAACTCTTTTCTTGGATGTTGGCTTGGATATTCATAACACTTGCGGTCAGGGCAGCCATTTAAATAGTTAAATTGAGAACCAAAATTAACCGCTAACTAGAAGGATTAAATATTGCATTGGGAGGGCATACTGGGAGTTGTTTATCAATGAAGGCGTTATCAGACAATTACTTATCCCAGTTTCCTAGGCAATAACGTGAACCTCTCTCCAACCGAATGAATCTGATGAGATTGACCATCCACCATCCAGTAGAAGGGCCGGTAAACGTAAAATTAAGGCGGTGTACTAGGAAAGCTTAAACGTTTGTTCATTGAACCAAACTGAAGAAAGTCTGGAAAAGTAACGCCAATACCGAAACTAATTAAAAAGCCCTTTTCTCTTAACACTGTCAAGTCTGAACTCTGAAGCAACTAAATGCACGGTGTATGAATTGAAAGCAATGGGGCTCTAAATAATATAATAACAATAATAGTTACTAAATTTAATATCTATAGTTATTTTTAAAGATTTCAAAATCTTTTATTTGTCCATTGTTGAAATGTCATTATATTGTTCATAATCAGTGTATAGACAGTATATCAACTACAAATTCTAATTATTATTATTATTACTACGAAATAATGGAGAAGAGATGTCATTGTGGCAAGGACCCCAGACCCCCAATGAAGGCTATTTGGACTAAAATTGAAATGAATTTCAATCATATCCATAGGCATAAGTATAAGCATAGCCGCATAGCTAGCTTTATTTAGATGGATACGTAAAAAACAATTTTGTGATTCAACTTACCGTAGCACCGCTGGGGCAACCCTTGCCATAATTCTTGCAAGCCCACAAGCCAGTTCCCTCCCCATTAAGTATTCCGCCATAAATGGAAACTCCATCGACATTCTGAAAAGAAATCCAGTTGTTGCCATTTCCAATAACCCGATAATCCTTGGGAGCCACGAGGGTTCCGTCTATTTGTATTGAGATAGCATTGTTGTTGCATTGGCCACGAAAATTGACATTACGTAGCAAAAACTTTCCTTTTGGTACGTAGACGGTTGCAGGTTTTGTTGAGCCACAAGCTTGAGCCCATGCAGCTAGAAAAGCTTTGGTCGAGTCAGTTGTGCCATCGGCTTTGGCCCCATGACTAATTACGTTAAGTTTTACCACTGCTGCAAAGGATGAGTTAAAGAGGAGAAAGAGAAGTGCGAGAACAAGAAGGGGGTGTGTACTTATCGTGTTTGCCATATCTTTATTTTACGTGGTCGATCGGTAGAAAATGTGAACGAAAGAGAGAGAGGAGAGTGAGGAAGTACTGCTGTAGTGGTGATGATGGGATGGGATGGGAGTTGAAACGGTTTGAGCCGAGGGGTATTTATTTATATATGCATTTGAATGAAAGCGTTGTGTTTGGATTATCCTGGATTAATGGGCAGAAATCAAAAGAACTGAAGCAAGCAAGATTTTTTTTCCCTGAATTAATTAGAATTTTAAGAACGAAAAAATTAAGCCCTTCTGCCTGACTTTCCTTAGTATGAATGCATGGCTAGTTTTGCATTATCATCTATGAATTTAATTAGGATTTTGGACAATGATCATGATCTGCTATTGGCACCTTAAGCGAGCAACCACAATATTTTGGAAATAAAAAAAAAAAAAAAGGCGAGCAACCACAATATTGGCAAAATTCAAAAATTTCACATGTCTTTATGTGGCTCTTTTGCCGCACATTATTTAATGCACTTTACATTTCAACTTGTCAAGGATTAGTTAAAGGGCAATTGCAAGCTTAATGTCCCATTTTACAAGAAATTGAAATGGAAATTAACAATTTATTTCTATCTATATTTATAAATAGGCTTAGAGTAATACTACATATATACATATATATAGATATATATTAAACGTCCCAAAGAGAGGGCTAATAAAAGCCGAGACATTAATAACTTTAGTGAAAGAAATAGAATAAAAATAAGGTAATTAGGAGGAAGTGAGCACATGGTATGATATGAGCCTCCAAAAAATCTAAATTGTAATGATACCTGGATTAAATTAGTTAATTATAAGCTAAAAGGACAGATGCATGTACGAGGACGTGGTTGCTTGAATGAATGTGAGATTTTAATGGTTAGCTAATTAACATATGGTAATACATAGCTACGTACATACATACGACTTAATAGCGTTTGCAGTAATCAATTAATTAATTAGGAAGGAATCAAAGAGCCAGCGCCCGATGGCTAACTAACATGACATGCCAAATTAAAATCCCACTAAGCAGCAGCCTTGCATTGCCATTTATAATTTATTGTTTTTTTTTTTATTTTTTTTGGTTAATTAGTGGTGCTAATTAAGTGCTATGTTCTAACTATTAATGCACGTTATGTGCGCTTCACTTGCATAATTTGAGCGCAAGATGATGATTTCTTTTAATATTTGGATAAAAGATGAGGATTCAACTCCAGTTACATGAGTTATTAAGGAATACATGTACTTATAGATGATAATTAGTTAGCATACTAGGAAGATTACATTCATTAGCTAAGTAACAAGTAGAAAGGGCGGGAAAGAGATAGAGACTATATGTAACATCAATTAATTGTAAATGTAGGAGTGAACCACAGAAATCGAAAGTCTAGTAGATGCGAATGGTCCACAGATTAGAACATTATATATCCCTATTCCCTAGCTAGCCAGCGCCAAATTGAGCTCTTTAATTGGTTATGTGCAAGGTGACTTAGGCAGACGGTTAAGACGAGCCATTTGATTTGCTGTCTCTCTATATTCCTGCATTCTTATATGTATAAATGTTATTCAACTTTGGCTTGGCGTTTCCTGACGTACCAAAAATAAAATTTCAACTTGAACATGGAGCATTAATGTATAATTTAATTCGTGGCAGTTTTTTTCCCCTTAAAATTGCCGGAAGCGCTGATGACTTTGATAGCTAGTGGAAAGTATTACCATTGTTTTCGGACGTGCACGGGAAGCATGAAAAAGAAAAACGGAGACGAAATCGGCAAATTCATATAAATGTGCCTAAACCCAAAATCGCGGCGTTTCTCCGGTTGAACCCCACAGTCACGTTTTGTTCACATCAATTTCGCAATGATTCCACGGACCTTCCAAGATCAGGCAGCAATTTAAATTCCTTTTCATTTTGAGGCATTGAACATTTTTAGTTAATTTTTTGATGTGACACTTATATTTTTTATGCTTTTAAACAATCTTTCACAGCTTAATTGTGTTATATTTTTATAAAAAAATTATTATTATATATTTTTTTATTTTTTTCATTTTTTTTAATTTTTTACTTTTTTTTTCCTTTTCCTTTATTTTTTTAATTTTAAATCCTTAATATTAGTTGTAATGAATTTCTTCTCCACCTCCACTGCTCACCCATGAAAAAACCCCTTCCTTTTCACTTACCTAGATTTCTACCCAAAGCTTCTTTTATCCCAAAGACTAATTTTTATCTTGATTTCAATAATTGGCAAGTAAGCTTTTTAGTTTTTTTGTATTTTCTTTAAAATTTTTATGTTTTGAATTGAGCTTTTGAAAATTTTAATTACGGAGAGAATGGGACGAAGGTCAACTTAAAACAAGTTCAAAAGGTAAATAATTATAACATTTTTTTAAATGTCAAGAGTTTTCATAATTTTTTTGGGCTTTTTTTTATGCAATTAAAGACTAATTTTATTTTTATTTCTTTTCTTGAACTTGAAAATTTGAAATACGAATAGTATTTCTTTTCTTCACATTTTCAATGAAAAATGAGAATAGTTTTTCTTGATATATCTTTATCCTAATCTCTTTTTTCTTCCGTTTTAAGTATTGGACTGAAATTTAAAAATTTGAATGATTGGTTGTTTTTGTTTTGAGTTTAATAGAATTGTGTTGTGATTATTTATTGAAACTGATGGAGTTTTAATTTTTTTTTTAGGATTAAGCTTAAGGTTTCAAAACATGAGAAGAAAAAGAAGGGGACGAATAAGAAGATTAGGATATTTTGGACATAAAAATATTAACTTGATACAAGTTTAACTATATTACTTTTTAAGTGTCGTAAATATCAAAATAAAAAAATTAAGTGTCACAAAATAAATATAAAAAATTAAATATCACACAAGTCAACGAAACTTTTCCCTTAAATTAATTCATCGCGTAGCAGCTGCAGCTAGATAGAGTATATACATATATGTGTGCGTGCATATATATATAACGTTGATCAGTAAAGAAAGAAAGACCAATTTACAAACATCATTATTGCGGTACGCCGCATGCGGTTTTTCATGTTCAAGTCATTATTGATGCTTATAATTAGAAAGCCTTAATACTTTTTTCTTGAATATATAAATATATATATATCTAAGAGAATTAATGAAGAGAATCAAAGTAAAGTCAGGAACAAATTGCATATAATCATATGATAATTAATAAATTAAACTGTTTAGCCTCTTCTTTTCACGCGGCTTTAATAAACAATAGGTTAAGCTGTAATCGTTTTGTCAAGGAAGTGTAGCTCTTGCATTATACGTACTCAAGAGAATAAAGTTTATTAATGTATAGATATAATTCTTTATTCAATTTCACCGTATGATGTCCATTCAAGTAGAGTTTCTAAAATGACATTCACAATGATTCGCGCTTATTGCTTTGAAGCTAAAAAATTTATCGAAGGTGAAACACAACCATTCTCATCATCAGATCAGATGCATGAAACTACTACTGGTCCATCAACCTCTCCATAACCATTTTGACAACAGCAGGTGCATCGACTGTGACTGCAACCTTCACGGTGGGTTGATCAGACCACTCAGTAATTTCACCAAACCTGGTCAAATAAAGAACACCATAACGTCAGATACACCATCACAGAATTTGAAAGGTACAACTGCATGTTTCGCATTCAATCTAATTATCTACAATACATGCAAGCACAAGCATACCTTCTGGTACGAACGTTAACAAGGAGAACAAGATTTGATATAGATTTTATTTCCTTCAATTGTATTACTTAATCCAGCAGTTTATTGCATTTTCAAACATCATAACTCATAGCTTGAATAAAAGAATTCATAAACTGACATGTCCTCTCTCACGGCTGCAGCTATGATACAGTAAAGGTTACTCCTCTTTCTCTGCAGTCAAGCGCTGCTTAAATAGGCCTTTGTTAAGTTACTAAAAGGAGTGGTTTCTTCATTTAGAAATTGTTGTTAGCTGTTTTGTTCTCATCTATTAGCTGCTGCAATTAAATATTCCAATAACTCACTGTCACAATTAACATACTTTTAACTTTTAAAATTAGATACAGATGCTTTGAACTTTAGAAAAATGCAACAAGATATAAAACTACATCATATAAATCTCATTTAGTCTCCTAACGTTCCAATATTTTTGCTCAAAAACATACAAAATATCTAACCTTTTCTGCTTGTTGTATAATATTGTTAGCCCTCGTGTGATGCCTTTTGTTTGAACTCTAACAGAACCCTCCACATAAGTAATAAGTGAAGGATTAATGGCTGCAAGCATGGCAGTTGGATCATGAAGGTACACACCTGCAGAGTGGCTGTAAATAAATCAAAGGGTCACTGTTCTGCTGAAACCCCTTAGCATATTTCCAGAACACAAACCTTTTGTGCGGTATGCATCATGATGATAACTGAAGTACATCCCTAATATCTTGCACAAGTACCGAGCAAATTTTCCCGTTGAACAAGCCAAGTTGTCTCGGTCAGCATCTAAAATATGTCAAATTTGTCAAAACAGGAGCAAACTGAAAAACAAGATTAAGAAAATGAAGGAAAGAAGTTCCATAAACTAGAAATATATTTCATATGGATCTATTACTTAATATAAAATTATCCTCTCTAACAAAATATTTGAAAATAGCGAGAAATTGCCAAAAAGGGTACCAGTCAAAACAACTTGATGAGTAACATTTATCCCTACAGCCAAAACATCCGCTCCACTTCTGAACACAATATCTGCAGCATCTGGATCACCGAAGATCTGGTCATTCAATTAAGAGTTTGGAAAAAGAAGTGTAAGACAGAGTGTATGCACACATGATACTAGCATACAAAAAGATTGAAGTGTCAAAAACCAGAATAAAAGTTTATTTTCAGAGTTTTTCATTTAATGAAAACTGTCTTCAACTGTTGAAATCATATGAATGCCTAACATCTAAAGAAGTAAAAGCTAATTGGTTAGAAAGAACTTGACAAGGCTAAGAAGCGCATATATTCTTCCCAGAGTTGCTATTTTTTCCGGCAAGTTAGAAAGGTTTAAATTACATTGTAAAAAATTTAGTCTGCTAAACTGAAGTTTTGAGACAGCAAAATGGATGTCAAAGCTTTGAGAAACTTACATTTGCCTCTGCTGCTGGATTCACATTGCCATTTACTGCAAAAGCACCACCAAGAAGAACAATTTGCCCAATATTCTTTGCAAATGATGGATCTAGTTGAATAGCCTACTCAAAATAGAATCTATTATGAAATATTAGGAATGCCATTTACAAAGAAAAGATTGCCACATTTCTAGAAAATGATCAAGAATCAGACCAGTGCAATATTTGTTAGGGGACCCAATGCCACCACAGTGACCTTCCCAGGAAAAAGGTTTGCTTGCTCAACAAGAAAAGCAGGAGCTGACATGTCAATAGGCTTTCCTTTTGGTGGAGGGAAATTTTGATTGCCAAGCCCGTCCGCACCATGGACAAAATCAGCAATACGGAGTTTCGTAGCTTTCTGGGTGTAAAATTATTCATCAGTTTATATAGAATAAGCTACCACACACATCATTGAAACATAGTTAATACATACATGTGTGTATATATGCATGTATACAAACAGCAAAAGAGGAATGACATCACCAAGTCATTCAAGTTGTCTTTTCTCATCAAAATACTATAAAAAAATCCATTTGTAGAGAAACTAAACTTCCAATTCAGAAAGCTTTACTGGCATAGAGCTAAAGAAAAAACATAGTGACCAGAGCAAACTCCAGCTATGCATTTAATTGATATTAACCCATTCGAACAACAAAATTTGGAAACTTGATTTTCTTTGTCAATATTTCTTTAAGAGAATTTAAATCCAAGAGACAATAATTTAGTCCCAATTTGTTGAAGTCTCACAACAACCTGGAATAAGATTAACAAATTGTTACTACTTGCAATAATAATATTGGCCCTGTCAAAACCTCCATACGGAGTGGCTTGACAGTATTAAACCGGATGGTTACATTCTTACAGACAGAAAGAACATCAGGTTATTGAGTACCTCTTTGCAGAACACTTGCAATTAGAGGGAGAGTTACAAAATATAAATGTGAATAAAAATATTTCCTATCTTCCAGTTCCAGGTTCAACTCAAGCAGAGAGAAGGTCAAGGATGATAGATTAACGACTAAAATATTAATCACTGTGAGATGTGAAAGGCAAATAAACAAAAGAAAGAAATTCGGAGAGTCACTAACGATAATAGCACATACAGTAATAGTAACATGTGATCCTTCCGCCACGGGGATATCAGTCCTGCCTGCAACCTCTAGCTAGAAGACAAGTACTCGAGCAGAGCAATCCACATCAAATCAATGCCAACCAATTCTTAAAGAAAAATGAACCAAAGTAGAAAGAATTATAAGGTACCAAATGTAAGGCATTCCTAGTGGCCAAAGTGGTGTAGACATTTCCATAAATAGTAGTGAGTCCAATGACATCCACTTCAGGAGACCTCAGTGCCAGAAATATTGCCATGGCATCATCTGCATCATCCGCTCAAATCCCAAAAAATCAAGATTCACATAAAGCAATCCCAGCAACATTTAACGTGACAACAAAGAAAGGATATATAATATAACAGTAGAAACAGATCCAGACCTGTTTAGAAAAATCTATAAGATACCCAGATAAGATCATTTAATTTGTAAGAGTTCTATTTCTAATCAAGAGTGATAGGACATGGTTACCAATGCCAGGGTCAGTGTCTATGATGATCTTCTTTGCTCCTGCTGCTGCCATTGGCTTTTGTGAGTTTGTTTTTTTTTTTTTGGGCGGGGAGGCGGGGGGAGTGAGCTCAGACGGTGGTAGATTAGAAAGATTGAAAGACAAAGGTAGAGATAAAGAAACGAAAATAAATGGTAAGTGCCCCAAGCTTGAAAATAGAATGAAATTGGGCTTGGATTGGGCTCATCTTTAACATAACTTTTTTGGGTAATTTAGGATCCATTTTAAATTGGACAAAGATTAAGCAAACAATTGTTGCTTCATCTAATGTAAGTTGAGTTCTTTGCATGCTATGAAGCAATATCGCAGGCGTTACAGTTAAGAAATTTCATATCTGGTTTAACAGTGGTTGATTCAAATGCAATACCATTAAGATTTTCTGCAATGAAACTTTTGCAGTATTTTTTTAAGAATGGTGAAAGTGGAAGTCACAACAAACATATTAATATAAAGTATTTCACTTCCCTCGAGAATGAATTAGAAAAAAAAAATAGAGCAGAAATTAATATGATAAAAATTTGATAAGGTCATCAAAAACAAATATATATTTCTTCTTCTTCTTCTTCTTATTATTTATTAATGCAATAATTGTTATCTTTTCAACGCTAGCTTTGATAAAGATATGAACTGATTTTTTTGTGAAAGTTAGAATCATTATTAATATAAAAATTATTAGATTATATTTGTTATGATATATTGCTAATAAATAGATTATTTTTATGATTTTATTTTTTTTATAAAAAATGTTTCAATAGCAAAAAGATAACTTTTGCTTTAAAAGTTACCTTTTAAATCTTTAACTAATAGATATCCTCTCTTAATATATAATCTAATTCATTACTTACATATAAAATTTATATCCAAATAATACATCAAATATAAATATTATAACTTTAATATATCCATAATTTTCTTCGATTTTTTTGTCTCCTTTTCTATTTATGCTAAGTTTAAAATTAAGGATACCATAATTATTTATTTTGCTGACGTTCTAGGCATGCGCTGGCGGCGCCAGTCATAAGTGTGAAGATGAGCATGTTTTACGTATTTTTAATACAGGATAACTACGCATTTGAATTCAATTTCAAAATATATGTCAGTCGGCTACTCTGTAGTACACGTATGTATATTTTATTTGTACATATAATTTGGAACCACTAATGTTGCTTAAGCCAACTGTTATCAAATTTAATTAAGCAACTTCCGGGATATATATATATATATAT
>JBBYHO010000013.1:2125109-2136685 GCA_038382025.1 Adansonia gregorii
AGGAAACTCCTGCTTCCTACTGGCATTGAGGACACGGAGAGAGAGTTGTCTGGTATTTTTCCCTTATATGTATATATGTGTGTGTGTGTGTGTGTGTGTGTGTGTGTGTGTATATATATATATATATTTTTCCCTTATATGTATATATATATATGTGTGTGTGTGTGTGTGTGTGTGTGTGTGTGTGTATATATATATATATATATTGAAGTCGGCTTCTGGTAGCAAAATATATAACCTCCAAAGAAGGCCTTTTTCTTTTACAAGGAGCTTAAATTTCTCTTTCCATAGTAATTTGGTCTGTGCACAATGACAAAGACTTTTACTACTACCGGCTAAGAAGAAAAAAAAATTTTGTTTCCCCTTTTACCCTGAGTCCTTCACTCACTGCTATTTGTTGAATGGCTTCCTCAGTTAACCAAATTCCTATTGCATCCATATTCCAAGGCGCGCCTTTCTTGCCCCATTATTCAACCTATACCAAGATTCAACCATACAAGCGAAGCTTTTCTTTTTTGTTACCATAATTATGATTATAACAATTATAGTAGTGTAGGTCAAAACATCAAAACATTTGGATAATAGCAAACTTATTCGGATCTAGCCTCTTTCAACAGAAAATAAATTTCTATGATATGACTTGTAAATGTCACACTGGAAAAACTAAATCGTAAATCAAGTGCCAAGGATAGCCAACAGGAAAAAAAAAAAAAATTCATACAGGGAAAATTATACGTGGGGCAGGGGCTGACAGGTAGGGTTTTTTTTTTTTAAGGAGTTGCATAGTGTGTAAATTTTTTCTTAAGAAATGTAATCAAATAAAAAATTATTTTATGAGTAATAGGCATAAATATACATAGTTCATATTGTTGTTAATATTTTAGTTTTTTTGTCTTTTGATTAATTTCCATTTTCTTGCATTGATATCACTTTTTAAACACCAACTCAGGGACTTTAAATATAAAATAGATATACACCTTATTGTATATATATATATATATATATATATATATATATAGTATTGACTAAAATATTTGCCAGCAATGTTGTGATTCGATGATAAAATATTAGAATTTTTTTTTTTAAGTCTAAGATATTTTTGTAAAAATCAAAACTCAATTTCGGTTATCTTAAAATTTATGTAAAGCTAAAATTAAACACTATACTAGGATAAAATCCCCGGTAGAATGGAAATTATTTTATAAAATAATATATCAATTCCAATTAAGTAATTAAAGGTACTTGATTCGATCCCAGAAAAAAAAGAGAAAAGTTAATTATATAAAAGGAAAAAAATAAAAAATAGTATTAAGTATCCTTACTATTAATATAATAATTTTATGTTAATTATAAATTTTAAATATGTTAAAATTAATTATAAATTATATAATGCAAATTCATTTAGAAGTCTTAATTTTGAAAAGTATAAATATAAATATAAATATAAAACATGTATTATAATTTAGCATTGAATATTTTGAACATTAATATAATAATTTGATATAAATTATAAAAATTAAACATGCTATAATTATTTATTTTCATTATTTTTAAATAAATAATAAATTAATTAAATAATTATAAAAATGAAAATATCTACATAATAGTTGGAAAGTAAATAAAAATAATAATTTCATTTTTATTTTTTAATAAATCAAGCAAATAACCAAAAAAAGAATATAATACCTGATATTTGTCATTATTGTAATAATTTTATAAATTATAAAAATTAAACATGTAAAAGTTATTTATCTTTTTAATTTTGTAATTATTATTGAATGAATGAATTAAATAATGATAAAAATGAAGATATATACATAATAATTAGAAGGAAACTAATAAGAAATAATTGTTTTTTTTTTAATTTTCCTTTATGGTTTTCAGATAGCCACTTAAAGTAAATCCCTTGATATTATTAGATGATTTGTAACTTAGCTATATAATATTTATATTAATGTATGACAGATATGAATGTAATTATTCAAAATTTAAGTTAATAAATTTAGAATTTAAATTAAACCATTATGATAAATTATGCAAAAATCTTCGTACGAAGATAATTTTAAAAATAAGGTATAGATATCTAAATATTACCAAATATAATCTAAATAAATAATAACTCTCAATCATTATACAGTATGCGACACAAAATTAGGAGTTATTTGAATAATATTAATTAGACTTGGCAAGTTGGGATACAACATGATTATACGATAATAACATGATACGATATGGATAGACGAATGTGTCAAAATCTATATAAATGAATTATTAACGTATCAAAATTTATATAAATATAATATTTTTAATATGATTATAACACAACAAAAGTTATACGAACATAATTATGTGTGACACAAAAGCCAAGCTTAATTGAAACAATTTCAAACAAAACATAATTCTACAATATACATAAAACATAGAAAAATAACAAAACAAAAATTACACAAAAAATTTGAACACGATACGAATACAAGAACGTCTCAAAATTTATATACAATAAATTACTAAACTATTAAAATTTATATAAATATATAATTTTTTGAATATAATTTTAATACAAAAAATAGCATGAATAGGACTTGAATACACAAAATTAAAAAAAATCAAAGAACTTGCCATAAACGTGACACCAAGATTGGATGGGGATTATTTTTATATATTTTTACTAGTGTTTGAATCTTTGTGCTATTTCGTTTTTATTATCATTTATAATACATTGAATACGATTTATGACGTAAAAATAACCAAGAGTTTAGAGCTAAAATTGAACTATAACAGTATATAAAATATCTCAACTCGAGGATAACTTTTAAAGTATAGTTATAAAATAGTATAAATATAACATGAATAGACGAATCTAACTCATTATATGTACATTATCATAAAAAAATCGATATTAAAATTTAATCCATTTGGTTATTTTATTGAAACCAATCATTTATACTCATATTAAGAAATACAAAATAAAAGGTAAACTTAACAACTATCATACAATAACTCATAATTTATAATATTATTAGTATAGTTTTTTTTAAGTATCTAATCATCATAATACTTTTTTTTTCTTTAATAATTGAGTTTACTAGGTTTAATATGTAGTCATGAGACTAAGAGTTTAGTACTCAATTTGGCGATACATTTTTTTTTTTTCACGTTGAATTCAAAATCTTTTCTTTTGCTTCAACACCTAAATTAAAAAAAATAAAAAAAAACTACTTACATCCATCCATCTCATACTATTACTTATTATGACCTTAGTTTTCAAAAATAAAATAAATTAATAATTATATGACACACGACACAAAATTAAAAATTATTTAAATAGTGTCACACTTGAATATGACATAAAATAATTAAAATATGATATGAAAGAATAATATGATCACGATATGAAAACACAAATATATTAAAATTGACATAAAACAAATATCACACAAAATTGAGAGTTATTTAAATAATATGTATAAGACTTGACAATTTTGTACATAACATGAAAATAACAAAAATACAATACAACATGAAAAAAAAAATTAACACGATATAAATGCATGAATATATCAAAAGTTAAATAATAAGAATGTTCAATATGCCAAAATTTATATGTAGAATAAAGCATATGATTATAGCACAAAAAATAAAATAAACAAGACACGTACTTAAATTTTTTATATAAAAAATTGCCAGCAATTTGGGGCTTAATCAAAGAAAGTAGTTTTTTGATATATTTTTATAAGATATAGATACGGGATAAAGGGAGCGATTTTTTCAATTACATAATAATAACTCAATTATGATTATATAATAATCATTACACTATTATTCAAATAAAACATGGGCTATCAAGCTGTTTTTTATTCTTCTGTTACATTCAAGTGTAATTTCTAGCAGAAAGTCTAAAAATGCATTTGAATTTTCCCATCGTCTGAAATTTACACCTTGGATGAATAATATTATTAGACGTCCATCAAATTCAATCATTGACTTGGAAGTCGTCTCCACTCGCTAGTTTGGACCATTTCCTTTGAACAACCAACTAAAACTCCTGCTCCTGGCAAAGGAAAAGATGAACATACACGCGAGCCAGCCGCCTACTTGTCATCCGCCATGCTCAATCCCACCATAATCTTGTCATGCTTAATTTTCAGCTTAGATGTTCTTATAATCCAATCCCAAATCAGCAACTCCTATGGCAGTCGTTGTTCTCCGTTCAATTGTGGCCACATAACCTTCCGCTTCCCCTTCTCCGATCTAAGCACGTTTGGCTCAAGCGGCCCCATCAACTGCGGCTTCCCTGGCTACCAAATCACATGCTATGATCAGGAATCTTTCGAAGTTCCCAGGTTCATGCTTTCAGGCCGATTATATGAAGTCAAAAACATCTTCTTCAACGAGTCCGATGAAGGCGGAGTGAATCTGATCACCTTGGTCGATACTGATCTCATCCGGGACTTCACCACCAGCTCATGCCAGTCTTTGCGCAATCTTACAATTACTGCCACTGATTTTGCTAATAATCATTCTCTCGGTCTCCCTCCTTGGACCACTAACTTAACATTCGTCAAGTGCCCATCTCAGCATCAGCCATCTCAAGACTTCCTGGACCAAATCGCGTTAGACTACAGTTGCAATAGTGAAGGATACAAGATTTATATGTGGAGAAGTGTTAGTCCAGCGAGTCCAATACCACCAAAGTTCAACCATTCGTTAACTCCGGAAGGTTGCAGTCTGGTTATGGTGCCGGTATCCAGTGCCGATATGATAATCATGTTCACAAATGTTAGCAGTGATGGCGACGTTAATATAGAGACGAGTCAGCTGACTAAAGCTTTGGATGCTGGGTTTCCCTTGCAATGGAATAGCTCAGAGGATTGCGACAGTTGCAATAAGACGAACGGACGCTGTGGATATGACGGGACAAAAGTAATTTGCCTCTGTCAGGATGGCTGTCGCTCAACCAAGTAAATATCTCCCTTCATTCCAATAGTCTTCTTCTTCATACTACAGCGACAATTGCTATAAAAAACTAGTATTAATAATAACTATTATATATATATTGATGTGGAGTATAAATTGGGTGAATTAATCAAATTGATGTTAGTAAATGGAAATTTTTTAATTAAAATAGAACAGAAGCTGGTGAAATTTAAAAGTTAAAACAGATTTAATGTGGGATATTTCGATTTTTCTTTTGTTTTTTAGATTTGTAATTGTGACTTTTTCTTTGTTTACAGGCCAAAACCGTCACAACTGCAGAAGGTTATAATAGGTAAATGATTGAACCTTTTAGAAGTAGGAATCAATCGATTTTTAAATAGATGATATTTTATATATATATAGATGTGGATATAAATAGATGTAATTAATTCATTAATGTTTGAAGCAGAGATTTAAATTATTGGTGAACATGTTTTTTATCGTGTTCATCATGTTTGCAAAATTAATAAATATTATTATTATCATTAATTGCGATAAATATGAATAACGAAGAAAACTGAACCACAAAGAAACGATCATACTACTATATTGCCATACCTATTTTAATCCCCTGATTTGAAGTACTTCATCATCAAAAGGGCCTGTCCAGACTTGATTGGCTGTATTCAAATAATCTTCTATATTACTGCATGCTTTCGTTTCTAGTCTGAACTAATACATTCACACGCAGGTGTCGCATGCGGAAGCTGTTCAATTGTTGTAATTGTAGTTATCCTACTTGTCTACAAGAAGAGAGCTTCACTAATCTTAACTACTCATTTGAAGAAGAATCCAACCACTTCGGATGTACCACATGCCAAAGAATTCATTAAAACATACCGATCAAATTTGTTGAACAACTATTCCTACAATGATATCAAGAAGATGACAAGTGGATTCAAAGATAAACTAGGCGAAGGGGGATACGGTAATGTCTACAAGGGAAAATTATTCGATGGTCGCATCGTTGCTGTGAAATTGTTGAAGTCTGCTGATATTATTAGCGACAATTTCATGACTGAGGTTAAGACCATAGGCAGGATACACCATTTTAATGTTATTAATTTATTAGGTTTCTGTTGGGATGGTTCAAAAAAAGCTCTTATATATGAATACATGTCCAACGGATCGCTAGCGGATTTACTGTTGAGAGAGGAAGTGAACCAATCAGTCGGATTGGCTAAGCTTATTGAAATTGCGATTGGAGTTGCAGAAGGGATAGAATACTTGCACAATGGTTGTGAATCACGGATCTTGCATCTTGACATAAAGCCTCAAAATGTTCTGCTAGACCAGAATTTGAACGTCAAAATTTCTGATTTTGGATTGGCGAAAGTGCACTCTCGAAACCAAAGCAATGTGACAATGACAGCTGCAAGAGGAACTATTGGCTACATTGCTCCGGAGATTTTCATGAGAAATCTGGGAAATCCTTCTCATAAATCTGATGTTTATAGCTATGGGATGCTATTGTTAGAGATGGTAGGTGGTGGGAAGCAGCGTTTCAAACCAGTAACCAGCAGTGATGCTTCCAGTACCGAAGCCTACTTCCCTGGATGGATATATGAGAAGCTGATGGAAGAGAGGAAGATGATGCTACAATCGGATTTTGTGGAGGAAGAGAGTCATACAATAACAAGGAAGATGACAATGGTGGGATTATGGTGCATCCAAATAAATCAGAGAGATCGTCCCTCAATGAAGAGAGTTGTGGAAATGTTGAGTGGGCGTATGGAAGACATTGACATGCCCCCTAAGCCCTTATTTATGTTCTCTCTTCCTCGTCAAGAAATATTTGAGAATGAAATCGCCTCAGCAGGCAGTGATTCCAGTGCCATACCCCTCGCACATGATCAAAGTCTTGAAATACATTAATCAAATACATGAAAACATGCTTCTCCATTTTTTTTTAATGTTATCTTCTCTTCGATTAGCTAACTCTTGATTCAAGCTTAGAACAAATTCAGTGCTTGAAAAAATTGAAGCAATCAATCTAAGCAATTTAATTGAAAATCACATGCATTTTCATCATAATACAAATCTAAGAACCAGTGATTTAAATTCGTTTGGATATAACTCGACCACCATTTGGTCTCATTTCGTCTTGGCTTTTGTGCGAAAACACTAGTCTGCCTTGTTTGGGTAGCAAACGTCTTCTTAGTGAAACCATTTCCACCGCACCAAACCAATGTTACTTGGAACATGGATCGATTCGGCTCATGGTACAAAAAATGAAGCATAAATCTTGTCAAAAAGGTGGTTTGATAGGGGTAGTCTTCTTTTAGTCGATTAATAAGAATAAAATACGATTAATCAGAATGTGGAATTTTTTTGAAAATATATATATGCATATTTTTATACTTATATATAATCTAAAATGTAATCCAAATTAAATCTTAGGGGTTTTAGTAGTTCTAGAAAATAAATCACTACCCACCTTCCACTCAACCAATGTAATTTAAATTAAATCCTATGACAAATTAAAAAAGAAACACTAATTAATCCTGTTTGCAGTTACCACGATTTTTCTTCTCTGGGTTTTTTCTTTTGGGTTGATTGTATAACTCTGTTTTGGTTACTCGTCATTAACCTCGCCACTTTCTTCATCCTATAAGCAAGTGCATGCCCACGGAATTTTTAATTTGAAGATGTGCTTGACAGTTAAACAAAAAATCAGTCGGTGGAGATAATCCAAATCTTAGATGAGGGAAAGGTTGCACGTGGTAATCCCTTATAGTTTTTCTTTCAATTTTTGTCGTCTTATGTTTGCAAGTTAGAACTCTATCTTTTATTCTTGAATTCTATGCTTCTTCTATGGTTCTATAATAAAGAGGATCACCGGATTTCTCGAACCAGATCGGAAACGATCGGCGATTGGAAACGCACATTCCAATTCGCAAACATGGGGTGGATAGTGAATTGTGGAAACTCAGCGCCAAACCTTGAAAACCCTCCGAACCCTTGTTTGTCCTCACTCCCCTCTAGCTTACAGGTTAATCTCCTTCTATTATTTTTTCATCAATTATTATCTGATACAACTTTAATTACTATTTATAAATTTAACTTTGATAATTCATAAGTGGATCTTATAGATATGAATGATATTGATAAATATACTGAAAAAAATTAACAAAAAAATAATGAATGAGAGCCCAACCTCTAGCTTAGCTTTCCATTTCCTTTTTAATTGATTTCATTCTTTAATTATTTTTATCCTTTTATTTAATAGTTAACTATTAATTATATATAAAAATAAATAGATACATACAAATATAAAAATAAAATATATAATTATACCATATTTTTAATAAATAATTGAATAATTATCATTAAATATATGATCAAATTTAATATAAAATAATATGTTAATGTTTTTAAGTGAATATATTTTCTAAATTTTAAATAAAATTAGAATATTATAAATAAAAATGATAAATAATTGGATATTATTTTGTTAAGTTTTAATTTATGTAAATATATATTTATTATATACATATTTTAATCTAATGTCTTTGATGGTCATTTTTCTTCTCGCTATAACTCAGTTCACCTTCGCTATTGCATTTGAATCTAAGCATATATCCTACTATTGATTTTAGTTTTGCCGCTACAGTAACTAATCTCATTATCAATATTGTTTTCAATCTCATTAGAGTTGTAGACACCTCATTCTGTCCGAGCTAATTTTTAGCATCATAGGACTTAATTGAAAGATAATAGAATTAGAAAATAAAATAAACTGGGGACGACTGCTGGGTGCATGTCACCAGGCACTATTAGGGGACACGATGCTTGGCCCAAAAATCTTTTCAGGAAGGTCTAAAATGCCTATAGACCATATTAAAGAAAAAAATGTAGAAATGAGGTAGTCACTATTCGAGGTGTCACAAGAGTTATTCAGATGAGTACATAAGTCAATTTGCCATTGTTCATGACTAAGGTGAGGTATTCAAAGAGCCTAAAGCTCGTGCAAGTTATATTGGTGCATAAGTATTGATATGTGGCCTTTACATCACCAAAAATTTAAATTTTCACATGTAGTACCGATACAAGAGGGTTTGGCATTGATACCTAAGGTGTGGTATCGATACTGGGCATGCTTGTATTGATACTGACTTGGCAGTAGCTAAAGTTGTGATTTTAGCAAAATGTATATCGATACACAAGCATGAGTATCAAAACAAATCCATGGAGTATTGATACATGCCTTTAAGTCTCGAGACTGAAAGCAATTTTTTGCTCTTAGTATCGATACACACCTTATTGTATCAATATAGAATATTTTGTATCAATACACCAAGGCATATTGCTCGGTTCGAGCCACTTTTCAGCCTTCAAAAATCTAATTCAAACATGATTTTGCACTAAAAACCATGATAATTCATATCAAGCCTCAGCAGTGGGCTCGTGATTGGACTTAAACAAATTTTTAAAGCCTAAATAGCTAATGAAAAAGGTCATTTTCATGAAATATATGGTTGTAAAATGGAATGCTAAACATATCTCTGGTTATAGGTTGTTGCAGCCTTTTTGCCTCATTACTCTGTATGGGAGGACCAATGGGAAGAAGGCCAACTGAGCATAATAGTTGGAGATGTCCTCTATTACTTGAATTAAAGATAAAAAATACCCTTACTTTGTTTCCCAAAAGCATTGGCTGACCTTTGTATTTAAGAAGAAAAAGTTGGATTAGCAGAAGAGACACATAGATTCTTTCGGCCACCTTCAAAAAAATCCTGTAGCAATCTTTAGCCCCAAAGCTCTCCTAAAACATTATTCCATTGACCTTCATCGTTTGTTCTTATAGTTCCCTAAACCACGACCAAAAGCAACTTTAAGACCCTTTATTCCATTCACCCTTCCCTTTAAAACCTCCTTCCATCAATACCCTACCTGAAAACTTCTTTGTTTCTTAATTTCCTTGTCAGCCAACATAAAAAAAGGAAAGAAGGTGAGTCCAAAGTTGGTGCTCAAAGAAAGCTTGAAGCTTTTGGTATATCTTTTCACCTAGCCATCTTTTTTTTTTTCTCATTTTCAACATTTGCATCATTTTAATGAACCATTTATACTGCCATGACACTCATAGGATTCCCACGCATTATTGTTGCCTTGGTTGTGGTAATCTTAGGATGTTCTTTTGATGCCTTGATGTTGCTTGGTAGGCTAAACTTCTACTCTTTCATTTTGTCATCAAGATAATCCCTTAGTCATGCATTTTCTATCATATTTCATATATTTTCACATGTTTAATACAGGCTTGAATTTTCTTCCTAACATGCATTGACTATGTTAATGCATTTTTTTGTATTTTAAGAACTCTTATGGCATAGAAATGCTATCTTGAAAATTTTAGCATGCTTTTCTTCACTTAAATATGTTTGTGTCACTTCCATGCATTGTATTTGTCATCTCCTTGCATTTTTTTACCTTTTCCATGTCAAAATGTCATCTTTTGTTTGCATGTGTAATACTTGTTTATCTTTGTGCATGTTGCATTTTATTTATGATTTATTTGTCAAAATGCATGCTTGTTTGTTACAAAAAAATATGACTTTTCAAAAAACCCTAAGTTAAGCCTATGCTACCTTCAAATAATAAGGGTTAGCATAGATTTAATGTTTTGATTAAATTGGTCCTTTAATCTTGGGGACAAACTAAACTTCCCGATCTGGATTCATGGAAATAAAATGCTATTTTCTTTTGTTAAAGTATTAAGCCTTGATCTTGAGTTGACTATCCTCTTTAGTGACATGGTCAACTGGTTGTTTCATTATGCCAGACTACTTCGAGATTGTGGAATGAACTCATGACGCCACTGTTACTTGTTTCTTTCTATCATAAGACATTTTGATGTCCTAGATTTGAGTTTGTCCTTGGAAAAAGCTTAAAAATACTAAATAACTCTTATTTTTGCTCTAGCAGCACCATAGTCTATGTTAAAAAATTATTTTTAGGTTGTAAATAATTTTCTAGAATTTCTTGATATTTTCCCTTAAATGGCATCAAAATATCTTTCAAGGGTATCTTATTCACCCTCAGATCATCCTGGATGAGGGAGTTTTGATTTTTTGAACCTTTGCTATTTGGGACCCTTTGAACTAGCGTGTTATGTTTTATTTTGGCCATTTTGGGCATATCAAATGATTTCTCTAAAAATGTTAAATAATTTTCCAAACAATTTTGTGAAATTCCCTTTTTGAAAAGGTATTGTTTATGATTTAACGATTTCGGATGAGCCCAGAACAATTCTTCAAAGTACATTTTGTACAACAGCCCTTCCTATCTGATAGAAAAGGATCCCAGAAATAGAAAAGAAAAAAGGGAGGTTAATGATGATTTTAAAATCTTTTATACCAGGTAATCTAATATCCTTATGCATGAAGATAATCAATTCGGTCGTTATGGTCGGACTCTATTATGGATTTCTGACCTCATTATCCATAGGTCCCTCTTATCTCTTCCTTCTATGAGCTTGGGTTATGGAAGAAGGAACCGAGAAGAAGGTCACATTTTGTTGTTCAACATCTTGGACTAGCCATCCCTTAGAAGGTATCGTTAAAAGATCATCAATTCCTAATGAAATGGATGTAACAGTGGCT
>JBBYHO010000013.1:2156471-2175675 GCA_038382025.1 Adansonia gregorii
TTGTTTTCGAATAATCATCAGTTTGATAAAAATGGTAATACAAAAGTAAGCAAAAAGGTTTGATAGTTTCCCAATCACACACCGTGCACTTGCACGAGCACTAGAGTCCCGCCAAACTATATGGCATGGTTATAACCCGATCATTAAGAGGAAGTAAGCCATCTACCTTTGTGAGTAACCCTTTGCATAGGCATGGCAATAACTTCTTGGATGTAAATAACATATGTCTCTTATGAGTAACCCTCCGTATTTGCATAGAAAAATACAACCATCAGATCGAACCCTTTTTGTCAAACCCATGATAGGCCTAGGATTGGGGTGCCTCAGCTGTCCTTATCGGATGAAAGAGTGATTTGGATACCTATATAGGCATCAATCTAAACCTCATATAGTTAGCCTTATGAGCTAAACCATGTCAAACTATACCAAAACGCTGCTAGAATACCTAGAAAATAGGGTCACTTGGGAAACATTCCTAACCTTTACTCTTAATTACCATAATTATGTAGGTGATAATGAGCATACAATTGGCACCCCCATCTGCATTTTTATCATTTATCAAGGCATGTTATCTTGCCACCCAAACGATGGCTAATCTTTGTCTAAATAAGTGACAGTGAGCAAAAACTATCATTCACAATGTTTTTTCTATAAGTCATTATGTTGTCCAAGCCATGGCTTAACGCGCATCCGCACTACTGATGATAAACAAACATTACTACTGGTCAATTATGTTTCCATCAAAATAAGATATTACATCACCTCATGAAGGGTAGATTGCATCCCAGCATGCTGATACGCTGCCCATTTCTTGTCTCACCACCTTGGTTAAGACATGTTATGAATATTTTTCTCTGATGTTATCAAATTCTTTAATTTCTTACATTTATCTCTTATACATTTCACCAACTCGTTTCCTTTTGTTTGTGTTTTGGCCCTTGCATTATCTCATCATAACTATCATGACTATCATCATTTTGGGACAATTGTTGTGGTTTAGTGTTCAGCAAGGGACCTTTTTGTGGCTCTATGAAAGGTGTTATCGATAAAGGTTGATAAATTAAAGATAAATGTTATTAGAACCTTACCTTAACCCATAAATTTACGGGAAGTTCGCTCTTTTCTTGGACATGTAGGGTTCTATCGACGGTTTATAAAAGATTTCTCAAAGATAAAACTACCACTATGCAAGCTTCTCTAGAAGAATACGATATTTAAATTTGATGAGGCATGCAAGGCAGCTTTTGACAAGCTCAAGGAACGTCTTACATCAATTCCTATAATACAACCACTAAATTAAAAACTACCATTTAAGATCATGTGTGACGTAAGTAACCATGCAGTGGAAGTTATTCTTGGATAACGAGTTGGTCGAGTTACGCATGCAATATATTATGCTTCTAGGACACTTGATAGTGCTCAACGTAATTACTCAACAATGGAGAAAGAACTTTTATCAATTATATTTGCTTTAAAAAAATTTTGTTCTTATTTACTTGGTACTAAAGTGATAGTTTACTCTGATCATGTAACTCTAAAGTACTTGTTAGCTAAAAAAAAGGCGAAACCTGAATTGATAAGGTGGATACTCTTGTTACAAGAGTGTGATGTAGAAATACGTAACAAAAAATGAGCTAAAAATTTTATTGTTAACCATTTGAGTAGATTAGTCCCGAGTGAAGAACCAAAGCTTTTGCAAGATGAGTTCCCAGATGAACAACTCATGATAGCTCAATAGAGTAGTCCATGGTATATAGACATCATAAATTATTTAGTTATTAAAACATTACCTAATGAGCTGGCACGTGCTCAAAAAGCTAAAATCAAGAGTGATGTCAAATATTATATATGGGATGACCTATATTTTTAGAAACATTGCTCTAACCAAGTTATTTTAATGTGCATTTCTAAAACTGAAATTCCTTCCATTCTTCGATTTTGTCACTCTCATGCATATGGAGGACACTTTGGTCTAAAAAGAATAGCCAAAAAAACATTAGAATATGGATTCTATTGGCCTGCTGTGTTTCATGATTCACACATGTTTTGTAAAACATGTGACTAGTGCTAAAGAATAAGAAATTTAGGCCCTAGAGATCAAATACTCGTATCCCCAATTTTGGTATGCAAAATATTCGATGTGATGGGCATTAATTTTATGGGACTATTCTTTGTTTTTTTTAGAAAGGTGTATATTATTCTTTCTATAGATTATGTGTCAAAATGGGTAAAGGCTAAGGTTACTCATACTGATGATGCTAAAGTTATTGTAGGTTTTCTCAAATCTCACATCTTTACCAAGTTTGGTGCACCAAAAGCTATAATAAGTGACAGAAGGACACACTTTTGTAATCGAATAGTGGAGGCATTGATGAAGAAATATAATGTTACACATCATGTGTCTACTACATATCATCTACAAATAAGTGGTCAAGTAAAGGTATCTAACAAGGAGGTAAATGCAATACTTGAAAAGATAGTTAATCCAACTCAAAAAGATTGAAGTATAAAACTTAATGATGCATTATAGGCATATCGAATAGCTTATAAGACTCCAATTGGTATGTCTCTGTGTCATTTGATGTTCAGTAAAGCGTGTCATCTACTTGTTGAATTAGAGCATTGAGCCTTCTGGGCAGTGAAACAATGCAATTTACAAATTAACGAAGCGAGAGAGCATAGAAAGTTGCAATTACAAGAATTCGAGGAAATTCGTAAGAAGGCCTATGAAAATTTAAAGATTTATAAGGAAAGAACGAAGAACTTTCATGACTGGATGATTGCAAGAAAAACTTTTACCATTGGTTAAAAAGTTTTACTTTTTCATGCCAAACTTAAACTTTTTCCCGGTAAGTTACGTTCTTAATGGATTGGTCCATTTATTATAACTAATGTGTTTCCTCATTTTTTAGTTCAAATCAAAAGTCCAGATACTGGAAAGATTTTTAAGGTGAATGGACATCGTCTCAATCCTTTTTATGAAGGTTCCAAGCATTTAAAGTGGAAAAGATCTCCTCAAAATAATCGGATTATAAAGATTAAAGCACAGCTATGTCTAGCCAAAGACATAAAAGAAAGGCATTAATCGGAAGGTAACCCAATTTATATTGGTTTTAGCTTTGTTTTCTTTTATTTTTGAACAATGGTTTTAGGAGTAAGAAGTCAAGTTTTCAATTTTTAGTTCTTTTAAATTAGAAACTCTCTTTTCATAGAGTATGGGCACGTCCAAAACAAAGTCTTCTGTGCAGTAGCGAACCTTAGATAGAGCGTGCTTATGCCTTATAAAAGAAGGGTTTCTAGTTTTTTTTTTTAAGAATTTCTCTCGTAAAAAATATCAAAACCTTTATTTTTCTCTACCTTCTCCACTTTCTCCACTTTATCCACCATCTATTTTTTTTATCTCTAAAACCACTAATTCCACCTTTATCTTCTAAATCCACTGTCAACACCCATCTTAATTAACAAAATTTTGCTGTCAACACCTATTCACTAAAGTTTGCATCGACCCAGATCCCTAAATTCACGTCAACCCATTCATCCCAATCTAAATGACATCAGCATTGTTTTCACCCATCTTCACTGCCACCCAAACACCAAATTCAAACCCTGTAATTATCGATCGTGTCAGCCATAGTTTGGGTATAGAAAGAAAAAGCAAAAGAGCCTAAGCCCCACCAGGTTTGAGTCGTAGACGATCAAGAATTAGAAAAGAGAAAAGTGTCCTACCACTATCAAAAGAGTTTATTGCTAAAGGGATGACGTTGAAAGCACGGGAAGCACAATGAGGATATGATGGGTTAAAGAATAAAAAGATAATTCCATGTAAGTTTATTCACTATCCGACTATTGATACATTAGGCATTACAGAAGAAGTGAATGGCATGTTTGATAGCATTGGATGGTATGAATTAACTGAAATTAATTGCCCAGCATTTGTTGAACTTACACTAGAATTCTATGCCACATTTGAATTCAATAAACCTAAAAATCTCACTCTTAACACACCAAATGCAATTAGATTTTAGTTTATGAAAGAGTCATTCACAATGTCATTGACAGAGTTTAAAATGGCTTTAAGAGTTATAGATGAGGAATATGCGGAAACAAGTTATTATCAGAATTCAGTTTGTGATTGCATAGGTGATTTTTATATTATCAAAGCTACTAGCGTGAGATGTCGATTGATAATTTTCCTTATAATCCGAGTAACTCTAAAATTTCTTACCTTTGTGACCCTGTTTTGAAATACCACCAAAGATTCTAGCTTATAACTTCTCTGGTCGAAAAGACACTTCTAGTGTATTGACAAAAACTGAATTTTATATTTTAGTGTATGAAAAAGGGAATTCAACTGAATCTAGGTGCTTGGTTAGCAACAAAATTCCAGGCAGTTTTAAATAAGAAAAGACCATTGATTCTAGGCTCTATGATTAATGTCATAGCCCTTAACTTGCATGTGCTAAACCTAAACAATCATAAGTTACATGAGGCATGTAAAATGAAACCCTTAGATTTAGGTTGTCTAGAATGTATAGGATCGGTTAAACAAAAATAGGGACAGTGGAGTTTTTGTCTTCCAGAAGCAATAAGTAAACCAAGCAAGAGACCAAGAACAAACCTGTCAAGTGATTCCAAGAATGAAACAATACCAAAAAGAAGTAGGGGAGATGCCATAACCTTATCATTTATGGTTTAAACGATCGAGAGAAGGATCACAAGGATGGAGTTCAATTTGAATGCCTATTTTAAGCACATGGGATTCGAGCCTCCTCAACCACTAAGTCCATGTTCCTATACAACTATACATCCATGGAGTATCTCTCTCTTTCTTTATTAGTTATATCTATATTTTTGCTCTTTGCCTTTTGTCAAATCATTGAGGACAATGTTTGATTTAAGTGTAAAGGGAGTCTTTAGGATAGAAAATTAAATTTTTCTTTCTGCATGTGATTCATATGCTTTTAAATTGTTTAGGTTTAAGAATGGTGTGATATGTTTACTTGTGTCATGACAATCGAGAAAATTTTTTTTCATTTAATGAGTTTTAAATGGATTGAATAGTAAATATACTTTAAATTTTACTATTTGAGCATGAATAGTGACATACATCAAGTAGTTCAATCCATAAAAGATAAGAACTTGATTGATATTGAAAGTTGATTGAAAAAGTGTGCGAATTCTTAATAAATTAATTCAACCTGTGAGCTTTTGAGCCAAAAAGAGATTGAACCATTCATAAAGATTGGTGTTTTTTTTTTTTTTTTACTGCGTGATATTCTTCCATGTGAATGTATCTCTAGAACTTACTTTGAACTGTTTCAAGATCACATTGATATATGCATGTGTGAAAAGGATAAAGGCCTTCTTTAATTCAGCTTGAGCCTAAAAGGCCAACCCAAATTAATATCCCTTGTAAGCCCTTTGAGCCTTAACGTCATTTTTTTTTAAAAAAAATCGCATTACAAGCCCAGAGCCTTAAATTGAATATACTCACCTAATTCTAGAGTTAGTGGGGCATTTAAACAAAAATTAAGAAAAAGTTTTTTTAAGAAGAATGATGTAAATTAAATGTGAGGGTGTGTATAGAGGAAGTGTTGTAAAAAAAAAAGAGAAAGCATTTATGTGGGATAATATTATTAGATTATGATTTTGATATAATGATGGAACGATTGAGGAGAATGTTGAGTGTTTAAGAATGGTGCAATGAATTGTGAGCTTCCATTGTTTAATTACTCATTATAATGTTTGAATGCTCAGCTGATTTCTTATATTTTAACCTCATTATCGAATCAATTTCTCACCTTTAACCTTAGCCCCATTACAACCAAAGAGGTAAAGACCTTTTGATTCATGCATACTATAATCTAAGTGGTGGCGATGTGGTATATTAGTAGGCATATGGTAGTGCATTTGCATGAGAAGAAATTGAGAGAAACATTTAAACCTTAAAATACACGAGTGAATAGAGTGATAACTGTGAGGAGTTCATAGGGGTTTTTGAACTTACTTTGGAATGATATTTTCATTGTTAATTTTCATTCATATTTTCTTGGGAAGTTTAGTTATGAGATATGATGTTGCTTGATTCTTGACTAGTCAGGTTTTAAGGTGTGTAGAGTCTTTTGATCTCATTGCAAATATTGAATGAAAAGTTTTTATTGGTTGTTGGGTTACTTAGTTGTGTAGTTGCTCGAGGACGAGCAAAAAGACAAGTGTGGAGGAATTTGATAGTGAACATAAATTTTGGAATTTTAATTGTTAAATTCTTATCTTTTTGTAGTTTTTAATCTATAACTGATGAAAATTACCCTCTTTTATGTTTAAGGTGTAAAAAGGGCTTGGAAGAAAGAAAAAGGGCTTAAATAAATTGATTGGAGTAGCCCAAGAAGAGAAAAGAAAGAGCTGATGTGGACATTACGTGGGCACGCTCTACAAGCAGATAACTTAAATTAGAATTTTGATTTATTTAGGATTCTAATTGAGTAGAATCTAGAACTGATTAGAATTTAGGTAAATTTAGGAAAGTTTAAGGGATATAAAAAGGAAAGAAGGAAGAGAACCAAGGGGGATGGTTTTTCTAGGATTATTCTAGGGTTTTTTACTTTTTCTTTTAGAGAGGAAACAGGAAGACAATGTGTAGTTAAATTTTTTTCAACTAGTCGAAGGTTTTATATCGAAGTTTAATTCTCTACGACTGTGAGATCTAATTTGTGTTTATATTATTTATTATTCTTGAATATATGTCTTTTCTTCTATGCTTAATAAGCATGATTGTCATTATTGATTGAATGTTTGGTACCGTATTTGATTGATAGGATAATCTATAGCTATTTAGAAAACCAAATCCGTAATTGTTTGATTGTTCTATTAAAAGTGGCAACTGACTTGGTTAGGAAGAATTTACAATCTAATCTGAATAAACCTACACGTGAGTTTATTTGTTAGAATTGGCGATCCCTCTATCATTATTAATGCTATTGATACATTAAAACACTAAGATCGTATCTAGGGTTTATGTAATCAATAAGGGAAATAATTAACGGTCGTATCTTGATTATCGAATAACTAAATAGGGGTAGGGAGTTAGGTCTTACCAACACCCATAACCAATTTATCCTCGAATAATGAATATATCTTTGCATATGTGATCAATTGTGAGAATAAAACTTGTGATTAGACCTTTGGCTAGTGTTTATGTGATATTGACGTTTATTTTCGTTTAATTTGTCCTATATTCTTAATCGATTTTTAGTTTATTTATTTCATGTAATTTTAGTTTACTTTATAAAATCCCTACTTTATTTTGTTGATTTTGAAAGGAAATTAGATCTTACCAGTCCCTGTGGAGATGATTCTACTTATCAATATATACAAAAGTCTTATTAGAGCAGTAAAATTATTTTTGTAGGATTCTACACCCACCACCTTCACAAAAAAATTTTGAGAAATTGTAAAAGAAAAAGTCTGTACTAATATTTATACCACAAAGTATCAAATTATAAAGTAAATTACAAATAAATTTGAATTAAATTTTTTTAATTTAATTTTTGCATGTAACATAAAAAATTTTATACACAATTTATTTTTAATTTACTAATTTATTCACACAAATTGTAAAATTAATACCTAATACTTTGAAACATTACCAAATTAAGTTCTTAAATTCCATCTTATTTTTTCAATCATTTTGTATGATTATATTTGTATATATATCATTATATATATATATATATATTATTTAGATTCAAGTAAGCACATTAATTATCTTATTTTATTTTAATTTTAATTTATTTTCTTTTACCACCCGTTACATGTGTTTTAAATGCTTAATGACACCAAAGTATTGTGTTTGCCACCTAATGGATTAGGTGTCCAATGTATGTTTAAGAAAATGATTAAAAACAAAGAAAGATGGCTTTGACCGAATGGGGAGGATTTTCATAGTTTTGATATTTTGGCTATCATCTTGCTATTATTCAAGGAGGGATACGAAAAGAAAGAAAAAAAAAACAATTGGTCATTTCGAAAGAAAAAAAAAAAGAAAAGGAAGCATTGAAAGTTTTCGAAGTCCTTAAGGTACTCTACAACTAAATTATTAGATTTTCTTTCCATTATCATTTCATCTTCTTTTCCTCTCATGATCGTAATTTAATTTAGGCGAAAGTTTGTGCTAATGGTGAAAACACCAAATATGAAAGCTAAACTTTAGAACAATGATCCTTTTTCTAAAAATTTTCTTTACTAAGTTTTAGTGTTAATTGTACAAAATTCAAAGTTTTGAGCGAAAAGCCACTTTAACACGTCTTTATTCTAAGTTTTTAGTTCATAAGTTTTATATTTCATGATATTGGATCTGTTGCATGCATTATTTTTATCCATTTCCATATACTACGTAGAGCTTCCTCATCAACACCTGCTTCATAAATTTTCCTCTGTGATTTGTTGTAATAATTTTGTTCTTCCACTTCTACACAGAATTTTTGTTGTAGTTGCATTCATTTACGCCAGAATCAAGACCAACAACTTTGGCAGCCCCTTCAACTCGATGGATCGAAGCATGCTTGTAGCTTCTAATTTCAGTATATGTCATTTTCTCGGGGATACATGCAGAGCTATTACGAGAATAAGAACGCATGATATGAGAGTTATTTTGTAATCTGAAAGGGGTAAAGGAAGAGTTTGATCTGCAATACGGATTTTTCTCCAATAGGAAGGTCTTTCATTAAATATGGCCAGGTTGATAGTTATTCCAAAGTCGAGTAGCCGAGCTATAATAAGCTTTTCCAATACTCTCTTGGCCTCCACGTATGATTCAAAATAAAGAAAACCGAATTTTTTTCCACCGTTGCTTTTGTTTTTTTCTTGGGAATAAACACATCTATAGCTCGATCATGATTTTGGAAGATACATTGAAGCCCGGATATCATTTCATAATAAAGAGAACATTTTTTTTTTAACTAATTGGTATGAGCTCGCTGTTTATTTGACTTATATATCTCCTACTTTCCCATGGTGGGTAAAGAATGGAAAAACACTACTTGGGTATTTGGGCCGCTTATGGATTTATTTTTTTTTTTATTGAAAAATAGAAGAAAAGTATTTGCCTCTAAATTAAACTTTCAAGATTTTTGTGTGGGAAGAAGATTTAAGTTTTTGGACAACCTATAGATCAAATCTTCTTCATGACATGAAGAGCTAATTTTAATACAAGTATTTAACAAATTTTTTTTTTTTGTGCATTCTCACTTTAATCTTCTACTATATCATTTGGCTCATATACCATAATCCAATTAACAATTTGGTACTTAAAAAAATTTATAATTTGGTATTTAAACTATACTTTTATTACACGCATTAGTTCAAAGTTTAATGGATGATGTGATATTTTTCTTGACGAATAGAATTATGAGATGTGGCGTTGTTAGCAAGCCACGGTAGCAATTTTTTAAAAATTTAAATTTTAAAAATGAATAAAAAATTATTTTTAAAAAAATAATTTTAAAAATGAATAAAAATTAAAAGATTTCCTTAATTGTTGATGTGGCATTGCTAACACGTTAATTTATCACATCATCACCGTTAAGGTTAATTTAGGTGTCAAATTATGAATTTTTTCTTTAGATACTAAATTATGAATCTAACATTGCTATGTCATCATTGTTAAGGTCATGAACTAACATGTATAATGAAAATATAGGTTAGATGTCAAATTATAAATTTTTTCTTTAAATACTAAATTATAAATGAATTTATAGTACAGAGATTAAATTGTATATTAACCTTTCTCAAAATTATATGGAGAGTTAAATTAATTATTTCACATTTTTTTTAATTTTGTTTATTGATTTCATTTATTTATTAATCTATTTAAGAAAACATTTTTTTTATTTTTTACATAAAAAATTGTGATTTATTTTAATAAAATTGACTTTATTGTTTTATTTATTAAAATACAAAAATATCATCAAATTGTTTTCACTTGTGCAAAGTTTTTTTATTAAGTTTGTCGAACATTTTAGCTTCTCTTTATAACGTATTTAGAGGAGCTTTACTTGAGCAAATAACAAATAATAATAAGATTAATATGAATAAAAATAAAATATTTAATTAACATATTTATTTATATTAGTAATTGTTATCACATGTGACTTGAAGATATATTCATATTGACACATATACACATGGAAGAAAATATAAATATTTAAAAAATTAAAAATCATTAAAATAAAAATTCTCTCGGCTTATAACATTATTATTATTATTATTATTATTATTATTATTATTATTTGCTAAGTGAATGGAAATTTTATTAGATATTGAGTGCAAGAATGAGAAATCATTCTCACGAACTCACGAAAAAAGCATCGAAGAAAGAAGCATCGAAGATAATTACAGCAAATATTCAACAAATATTTAACACCTTATTATGAATAAAAAATAGTTATTTTTTTAAATATAATTATATTTTTAACACAATTTTTATTGTAAAATATAATTTATTTTAATAAGCTGTTACAAACGAAAATTCTTATAAATACATTTTCCAATACAGTAATTTATAACACGACATAGAATTGGAGAGTGCCGCATGCATACTTTTTTTTTATTATTCTAAATATGGTTGATTGATTGGAATGCTTTTAAGTGCTCTCCGTATGGAAGAATTCCAGCTTGAAAGATGGAAATGAGGTAAGCCTAGAACGAATTCAATAAAAAATTCCTTGAATTATTTTACTTTTATATAAAACTAAAACGTTTTACAATTTTTTTAGCCATTGATTAATATTCATCTAACGATTAATTACAGAAGTCAATTTGTTATTAATTCTTCACTTATTCTTAATGTTCTCTCAATCATTGGATGAATGCAGATTAATGGTTAAAAAAATGTAAAATTTTTTAATTTTACACCAATATAAGTGAATATTTTCTCTACATTTATTGATTCCGATTTCCGTAAGGACTGCCTTTTTGTGGCTTGGTGGGCCTGCTTGGTAGTAACCGAACCTGAATTGAGATTGGAGGGATACACTGGTTTATGATAAGCTTGATCGAGCTGACCTTCGTGTAATTTTCATTTTTATAGAATTCCAAATACCAACAATGTGCTTGTCTTCTTAGAAGCTTGCTGGCTGTGATCTCAATGTTTCTTCTTTGATTTTCAGTAGATATTTTGGTTTTTCTTTCATGTCTTTTTAGGTGCGAGTATTAAGGATGTTTAGAGTTTGTTTTTTCCGTGGGCTGTTTTCTTCTTAGAAGTTCTGCTTGTAATTGATTTCTGTCCCTGTTTTGGCTCCGTTATCCTGTTGATAGTTTTATTCCTTATGGAATATTAATAAAATATTTTTGACTTAGTAAAACGAACATACAATTTGTAATTTCTTAAAAAAAAGGAAAAATCCCATTATGTGTTCCTAAATTTTCAAAATAACTTTTTTGATCATTATTGTGTGTTTTTATAAAATGTTTTTAACACTGCATAAATCATTTTCTGATAGAATTATATAAAAAATTGCTAATTAATAGCTAGATGTTAAATTCACGGTGGTTAAAAATTGGGGGGGTATGGACCTAAAACACTTTTAACCAACAGGGATTCGAGGTCTAGCTTAGTATTAACGTTATTTTATATAATTAATTCAATTCTAAAAATCAAACATATAATAAGAATTAAAGGGTGTTTTGACAATTTTAGATAATGTATTTTTAAAATATGTTTTTTAAAATGTTTATGTAGCGCTCTCCAATAATATTAATAAATAAAGAAAGAAAGATGAAAGAAAACAAACAACAGTATCTTTTTTATTTTACATTGATCGAAAAGGACCATCAAACAACCAAGGAAGTTCCAAAGAATAAAACAACACTTTCGCTGGGGTTCAGTATATATCCCAACTTAGATCACAAAAAACCTGATTATGAGATCTTGATAGTAACAGTTCCATGTTCCATGGCAAAGCTCAGGGTACAATGATGCCCAGGAAGCCTCAACTACACGGGGACCAACCATTAAACTTTTAGCATGCCCGCATCTTCAAATAATGACTAATGAGTAGATCGCAGCTTAATTTTAGGGCTAGCTAGGCCTTGAGTTTAAATCATGTCCTCAAAATTTCCATCATCTTGGACTGATTGTTGAGAGTTGAAACTTTTGCTTAAATGAATGGCTTATCGAGCAAAGGACTTTAAGGACATCGTGGTGTTTCACTGCAAATCTTTTTTATGGTAAATCCTGTTAGCAATCCCTGTAACTATTTTACGCACCATCATTATTTCATGAAACTAGTTTGTAGGGCAACGGCAATAGACCTCCATAGGCCCTCTTCACTAAGCAAACGTACCCTTCTCTTAAACTAACCAAAATCACTATCACTACCCTGCCTAAAGACTCTCCCCGTAAACATAAACATAAACACAAACACTTACCTTCCCCTTTTCAAAGTCACGAGACCCACTGTCCCTAGCTTACTGTTCTTTCAATTTGTGTGTGTGTGTGTGTGTGTGTGTGTGTGAGAGAGAGAGAGAGAGAGAGAGAGAGAGAGAGGAGATGAGTCCGGAGTGGGTGGCGGAGAAACTGATAGAGAACTTTCAAAACTCCTTTTATCCACCTTCACTCAACTAGCCCCCTACATTGCAGTCTCAAACTGAAGTCCTTGTAATCTTGCAAAGCTTTAGTTATCTTCAATCTCAAAGATTGTTCACCGCATATTCTTCTGTCTTTCTCTGTCGGTACCATACCATGTAGGTCTCCCCGCATCAACACAACCCCTTGCTTCTGATCTTCATGTTCTAAAGATTTAACCTCCATTTTTTTTGTCTCTCTCCCCTCCAATTAATTTCTGTGTTTCCAGGAGACCGGAGAAGAACCCCTTAGACCTCAACAACTTGCCCGACGATTATACAAGGGATGGTAAGCTGGTCTTTGAAGAAGGATCCTCCTCCGGTATATTATTCACAGATTTCTTCTACAATACTGTTACTATATATAATCAGCATTTACAATGTAATCTAATTTTTTTTCTTTTTCTTCAGTTTTTTTTACTGAACAAAATACTAATATAAGAATATATAGTAGTAAACATGACCCTTGATATAAACAACAAGAAAGAACAAGGAAAAAAAAATAGAAAAGAAAACTAAACACATTTTCAAACGCTCTGTGTAGAAATGAACTAGCTTTGTTTATAAGCTTAAAATGACCACAAGTTTCTTTTGATGAATTAAATATATATATATATATATATAAAGAAGCATTGGAAAAGGAGAGTAAGAGATTGAAGTTTTTAATT
Source organism: Adansonia gregorii (assembly GCA_038382025.1). Taxonomy (NCBI): domain Eukaryota; kingdom Viridiplantae; phylum Streptophyta; class Magnoliopsida; order Malvales; family Malvaceae; genus Adansonia; species Adansonia gregorii. The sequence goes on from JBBYHO010000013.1 coordinate 2,169,761, forward strand.
TTATACATGATTTGGGTAAATTAGGGTTTGGGTTTTGGGCCAGCAATGGTATCATTGAAGTTGCTTTAATTGGTGTTCTCTGAAGCAGGCTCTAGGAAAAAGAAAAGCGGGGGTAAGGATGGGAAAGATGAGTGCGGGAAGGTCTATGAATGCAGGTTTTGTTCCCTTAGGTTTTGCAAATCTCAAGCTCTTGGGGGACACATGAACCGCCACCGCCAAGGTAAGTCATTTCACTTTTTTATTCCACTTATGTTTAGAGGTAGATTAGTCATGTCACTACCTTTTATTTTACTACACACTTACGGAATCGTCAGAGGTTGTTATAATGGGCTTTGCCCATGAAGGTCTTGTCAATCTTGATGAAAACTAAGCTGGTTTCTGTGCTGAATTTCTTGGATGGTTTTCCGTATTGATGAGTACTTCTGATTTGATTTGATTTGATTTGCGTTGTTTTTGGGTGGTCAGAAAGGGAGACAGAGACACTGAACAGAGCTCGCCAGCTGGTCTTCAATAACGATAACTTGGCCACCCAAGGGCATCTAGGGTATGATCCTTCCAGATTGACATCAATGTCGTCCGCTCCTTTAAAATCTCCATCATTTCATTCTTTGTTTCGGGGTTTCTTTTACTCGAAATCAAATGACTGAGCAAAAATATAAATATATGCCCATTTGATTTCAAGATTTGTGTTTTGTTTTGAACTAAAGAAGAGAGCCACTAGATGGAGTTCATTTTAGGTTATATTGACGCTTCAGGATCATGATTTTTACTCATCTTTCTACTTATTATATTGAGATGAGGAACAACCTGAAATATTCCGATCATTGCAGCTGCCATCCAAGCTATCATCCGGGAGGCAACGTGGGTGATCCAACACTACCATTCAGATCAGCTTACCCACCAAGATTGTTCTCTGGTCCTTCATCAACGCTCACGCCATCACCATTACAACCACCACAACCATATTTACACCCATCACCGTCACGCGTCAGCTCCTACCCTTCCCAATACCCAACTTACTCCATGAACGATTACTATGTAGGGCATGTCCTCGGAAGCAGTGGTTCATCACAATACCCTCAGCAAAACTTAAACTATCTTGGTGCACCAGACTCTAGCTGCACCTGCATTGGGGCTCCTGTTGGACATGGATTTGGTTCAAGTCGCGTTACGGACTTTGGCGGACCAGGAGGAGGAGGAGGAAGTGCTGGAGGTAGAGACGTATCACTGAACAATCGGGAAGAGGGACTGAATTGGGCTAGAAGCTATGCAGGAGGGACACAGCAGCGTTTGGATCATCCTTCAGCGATCAATCGATTTCACGAAGGGTTCTAAAGATTGTTTTATCTTTTTCTTCGCCTATGAAAACTTTGGTTTTGTTTATGAAGTATTAACTGCTTTGACACGCCACCCAGAGAAAGAGAGAGAGACTTAACAAACTGACAAATGGGGTCATGCAAGGAAGGAGAGAAAGAAAGAGAAAGAAAAGTTTTTTGGTTTATGTACAGGGATTGGGGCAGCTTTTTGAGGTATGGACACTCTTAGCTAGTTTGGCTTGGAGCTGTGGCGATTGGAGGGGGTTGTGTTGCTGTGTAGAAAACCAACTGTGACAAATGGGGACTACAACTGGGAGGTGGGACAAGTTAGATATGAACTGAAAGTTTCTAATCCCCTTTTTGCATTTGTATTTTTTTTTTTTTTTTGCATTGGCAAGGCAATTAATTTTCATTTTTCATATTTCTTAATATCTCTTGACTTGTTTTAAGTTTTGTTGTGTTTTCTTGTTGCATTCATCCATCTTTGACTGGAGCTGGTGGGGGGTGTCCTCTTTCTCTCTCCAGAACCAAAATTGGGATCTTCTTGATGTTTGAGACATTTATAGTTACATCATACTTGCACAAAATGGTCAATGACCCAGAGAAAAGTGGCTAAAACTCTTCCATTGAACACTTTTTTTGCTGAGAGTTTTTCCTGACGAGAAACAATCAAACCTGTCAAGAAAAGTCTGATGAACACTGAATTTCTTTCTCTGTTTCTTCTTTTTCCTTTTACCTAGCGATATTAGTTAATATTAATGCAGTGCTGGTATACATTCATGTTTGGGTCCTCTTTTACCGGTTTTACTGACCTCCTCGGTGTAGCCCTAACTCCTCTCCATTACAACACTTCTGATCTTTTACTTTTATTTAATTTGTCAGCCATCCTTACAATGTAGTTTGTATTTCATTCAGACCTATAATTTGATCAACTGAGGACAGACATCTCGAAATTGTGAGAGGTTAAAGTGCCACGAAATAAAAACCAAAATCTTATATAGATCAAAAAATTGAGTGCATAATTTCTCCTATTAGCTTGTTTTTTTCTTTCGTAATTTAGTTCTTCCGAAGAACTGCCTTATTTTAGCTTATGAAGGCCAAAAGTAGAATGGATCATTCTAATTCGTGAAACCATTACTTTTGGATGGAAATTGAAGAAATTAGTATTAGCCTATTAGGTAAAAAACAATGAATATCACTTGTTGACTGCAGCACATCAGGTAGCCCGGAGTATAATATGTAGTCGCCAAGGATTTTACTCAGTGAAAAGGTTTGTTTGGCTCATTCATCTGATATTGTTTGATTACTGAAATATTTATAAATGCTTTTACTCTAAGATGCAGTAGAAATCAAAATATTTTATGAAGAAAAGTAGTATTGCACCTAGGTATCAGCTAGCTATCTCATCTGTCAACATATTCTACAGAAACCATCTCTTTAACAAAGCCAATAAATAGTCATAGCCATCTTTTAAACAGGATCTAATACTGTCTTAGACAAAGATTGAGTTATCAGAGTCTTCTTAGCTTAAGTCGTTGGCAAGAATTGTTGAAGATATGTCGAAAATCAAATAGTAATAAAGTTTTAACATTAACTAGTGAATCTTTGATGAGTAAAGTTAATCTTCCCTTGAATGACATATAATTCTGCTTCCAACCAGCTAATTTATCATGGAATTTGTCTACAGTCAGCTTTGAAAGTAGATTTGCCGATCGTGTATTTTAAGAAACATCTGTCTAACAATGCAGATTTTATCAAGATACAGAAACACAAATAACATTAGGTTTTAATCTAGAGTTAGCATACTATTTCTATATACGTTATCAAGTGTATTTCCACCTTAGTTTTTGAGACCTTAGTGTATAATTAACTCAATTAGCCGCTTAATTTCAATGAAAAAGCAAGTTAGGAAACTTTTAGCTCACCAGAAAATAGAAGACCTATGGAGCTTTTTTTATTGTCGCAACTGCAACCATCCTGATAAAGCTTGAAAAAATAATCAAAAACAATATGATTATGATGGTTTAGGAGAGAATTAGTTTCATAAAAAAATGTTAACAAGTGCCATCAGAGCAATTTTATATGCCATATTTTTATTTAATTCATTAAAAATAATGAATAAAATTATTAATTTTTACATTTAAAACAACGATATTATTATAAATATATAAACTAACCTTAAAAAAATTAACAATACCCAAAAGAAAATGAGAAATTTGAAAATAGAAGCCGAAAATTACTTTGCGAGTGTTTAAATTTATTTGAGATAGAACATCGATTCTTGACATTGCACAAATTTAGCCTAAATGACTACAATGAGATCTGGAAAATCTTGGACACCATTTTTCTTATAATATATGAGTAAAAATTGTAGAAATAAAATCTGGTATTTTTTAGATATCGCAATCATACAACAATCCTGCTAGAACTTATAAGTTACAAATAGCACAATATTTGGATTACTCTTCCTTTGCTTTTTTTTTTCCTACTTCAATTAATAGTTATTCGTTTCTTTGCATTAAAGAGCACTGTTAATTAATAATGTCTTAGTTTTAAAGGTAGATAATGAAAACCCTACGAACTGAACTACAGGCTCCATAGCTAATGAGTTACCTACTGACACATTAATTTAATGCAGGCAGTGCCTTAAAAGACAAAGACAACGTTTAATCCAAGTATATAAACATAAATATATATTTAAGAAATCAAGAGTTTCAGGTGTGTGAGATTGCTAGATTTATGAGATTGAAGGATGATGGTTGGGATTTTAGATGTCATTCCAATTGGCGGATTGTTCGATCAAAAACTCTATCATCAGCTTCCAAACAGGCAGTTAGAGAATGAGAAAACAATACACTAAGCAAGCCTAACCCTAGCTAGCCCTAACATGCGTGCCCTCAAGCAATAGGTTAAGATGCACTGCAAAAACTGTCCACCACTCGTTTGCATTTCAGAATTCAGATTAACTCAGATAAGACCATCTCTCTACCAAGCTGCAGCATCAAGGTGAAGAAAAGGAATTATCATGTGCAGAGAAAATAAAGTGAATTATGATATATAGAGGGGAGAGAGAGAGAGAGACGACTGCATCTTCCTGGGCCATACTTATTGTCGCTTAAACTAAGACATGGTTAACCAGCTGTGAATGTGATTACCGATTGGAACTTAATTACGGGACAACTCAACGCGCTTCATATTACCCTTTTCGGGTCAAATGTCTGGAACACCCTTCAATTAATGTTCGACTGTTTAATCTATGCATAACCCTAAATCGAGCTCCCGCAATGCATACATTACTACATATATGTCCTGATCTCGAAATAAAAGAAAAATAACGTAATTTATTTATCTAATTTTTAGCATTCTTTCGCTTTTTGGGAGAAAAAAACGATTTATTTTATATTTTATATGATTTATTTTCAAAATATTCATATATATTTTTTAAAAAAACACTCTTTAAAACACATAATAAAAATTAAAGGATGTTTTAAAATTTTAAGGTTATATTGAGATGTTTTCAAATTTGGATCTTTTCTAATCTTTTCGAGTTTGGGTCTTTTAATTTCAGGTTTTTTGAGTTTAGATTCGAGCCAAGTTTGAGTTTTACTTCATTTTTTATTTTATATTAGATTTAATCATTTTCACATAATTTAATGTTTAAATCAAAAAAATAAATTATTTTATTTTTTAAAAATCAGCTTTGTAAGATATTTTTGATTGTATTTGTATATTAGTACCAATATTTGTTAACAGGAAGGATATAAAACTATTTATTATGTAAATCAATTTGTTACACAATTGACTCAGTAAACTTAAATATTCAACATATATTATGATTTATATTATACGTACATATAAATAAAAATGTAATTAAATCGAAATGGACAAATTACTATATTTGAAGAATAAATAAGATTAAAGTTTAAGAGCTAATATGATAATGCACAAAAAGTATTACGTACCAATAGTTGTTGCTTAGGTATTTGTGGTTTAATCTTTAACTTTAAAATAATTTTTTAAGAAATCATGATTAAAAATTACCTAATATATATTATATATTTTAATATTTTAATAATTTAGCATTTGAATAGCAAATATTAAACAGTAATGGCTAACAAAGATGATTTATGTACTTTTAAATACAATTCAATTACATGACATGAGATATATAAAATTTATCATGATCCTTTTAATTAGGCTATTATAAAAAATAATTATCTAAGAAAATAAATGTGTAAATTCTAAAAGAATAGGAAGCATGCTTAAAATTAGTTAAGTTTGGCATAAAAGAAAAGCAAACAATTAGTAAAAAAATAAGCATCATGTTTTGGACCTCATACTAATTAAGTTTTTGGTTTCTTATTTTTTTATATATTTTTATTATCTTATATAAAATTAGTAGTATGATTGTTCATATGCTTCTAAATCCTTAATTAATAGTATGACTTTTAATATATTATTTTAGACGCTTTTTAGACATACTACATTTGCAAATATATGAGAGAAATATATACATATAAAATGTTATATTTATTTAACGGCATTGAAATATATAAAAAATAATCATTATTTTAGAAACTTTCAATTTTACTCTAAAAT
>JBBYHO010000013.1:2175775-2187002 GCA_038382025.1 Adansonia gregorii
AAAAAAAATAATGTTTTGAAAAAAAAGTTCAGTTTTAATGAAAAAATAAAATATTAAATGGAAGAGGTAAAATGAAATTAACCATTCAAATTCAAAAAGACAGAATATTAGGCAGTGGGTCAACTTAAATTCAGCTCAACAACGTTGATGGTTCAACACTTGATAATCCTTATCTTTTTGTGTCACGTTTTGCATTGTTGTTGGTATAATTTTTTAAGTCAAAATTTGTATTACACCGTAAAAACAATATTAAAGAGATAACTTTTAGGGTTAAACTTATGATTTGACAATCCAAACCAAAAGTCAAAAAAGAAGTTTTACTTACGTTTTTAAATTTTTATTATTTTGAATAATCTTTTTTTTTCTTCACTTGATTTTCCACCTCAATCTTTTTTCTAACATAAACTTTTTTCAATGGTAATAGTAGACTAGCCCATAGTATTGGGAGATTGTTGAGAGATTAATACGGGTCAGTGTAAGCATTATTCCATAAGTCAATAGGTTTCGTTGTGTCGAATTCTGGTTGAATTATTGATTGTTAAAGAAGATTTCTTCTCATCTTTGCAGCTTCAAAATGCGTAAATTTGCATAAACTGATTATTGAGAGTGATAATCTCGATGCAGTAATTTGGATTAATGTTCTTCAAAAAGCATGTTTAAGTTCAGGAACTTCATTTCTTTGATTGATTCACTCAAATCGGCTTGGTTAATTGGCATATATCGCTTCTAAAGTGGGGTGCATTATCCTTATCTCTTTCTTGTGTACTCTTAATGAGAGCAATGGTTTTGTTTCCATTGTTTACTTCCTCTGTGTTGCTCTTTTAGTCCTATTAATATGTTTACGTGCTTTTCAAAATTAAAACAAATAAAAATTTAACCATCAAAATTAAAACCAAATGGAGGAAAAACGGGATTGGCATATTTTTAATGTACACCCATACAACTTTCAAATTAATTGAAATGAGTTTCATTATGAAAATTAATCATATTTATTAATATTAAAATTAATTCAATGTTACAAATTAAGCGATATTAATTTAATTATGACATTCATAAAAAAAAAATCAGTAACGTTGTTATAAAAACAAAAAAGATGTATTTAATAGGGTGAAAAAGTGAGAGGATTGATATAGGAAGCTGAAAAAAGTGAAAAGAAAATTAATTTTAAGTATGTTTGGTAAGAAAAAAAAGTGAGAAAAAATAATAGAGACTAACATTTTCTATACCTACTAACAAAAAGAAAACACTCTAAATTAAAAGGAATAGATAAAAGAAAATGAAACTGTTGAATCAAGTATATATATTTATAAAATTATTTATCATTTTTTAAATTTTATTTTTTATATCACAACTTTCAATGGGTACAATAGTAAAATAATTGCTTTTATTTTTATCTCATTTTTCAATCGTACCAAATAATAAATGCAAAAAAAAAATTTCTTTTCACTTTTTTTTTCTACTAAGCTCACCAATAAAAATAAAAAATATATTTTGCTATTTTCCTCCTTTTCTCCTCTTCCAAGTTTTCATCTTTTCAATTGTCTTTCCACTCTAGTAAGTAAAGCAAAATGGCAACATATACTTTTACTTTAAAATAAACAACCAAAAAAAAAAAAAAACTATCCACCATTATTTTTTTACCCATGCAATGGGTCTGTGCAATTCTGTTGTAAAAAAATGATTTGTAATTTTTACAACCTTCCTTCTTATTAAAAATTAGTCGCATAGTTACAAATCTTACTATCATCATTTCATCATTGGACCAAATAACCAAATCGAATGAATTTATCAATATAATTTCAATAACATAGAAAAATTACTGCCTTGATTGAAAGGGAAACATTGGTAATATTTATACTTGTAAAATGAATGTGATTCTGTTAAAGAAAATAAAATAGTCTCAAGGAATGAACGACTCTCCCTATGCCATTCGTGCCTCTTAGCTCCATCCTCGATCTATAGATCTGGCAGAGATAGAAACTCCTACTCACCTCTGACTGTTTCGTAAATTTTAAAGAGTTAATATTTATATTATTTCTTTTTTTTAATAATTTATCCAATAAATGTACAGATAAGAACAATGTAAAACTAGTAGAAAATAGCACATAACATACAAATCTAAATCTAAATCATAAAAGTCTGTATCGCTGTTCTTGGTGGACTTCTTCGCCATTGAATACTATTAAGAACAGTACTAGAAACGTTGATCTTAAGGAACTTGTGGTGTGATAGAAGGAACTCGCTATTTTAGGAATTTAATTTCTATTTGGTATGTTAAAAATATTCATTTTTCTAGAAATGTAACTTTCTTCTTCTTTAGAATTACTTTTCTATAAATATAATTAAGAATGTGATTTTTATGAACATAGGTGGGAAAATAATTTTTCACGAGGAGAGTTAAAAAATTTTAAGATAAAATAACCTTTTTCTTATTTATTTTTTTCTTTCCATTCGTTGTTTCTACCCATACTTTTTTTTTTTCATTAAGAAATCATGAAAATTTATAATTTGAAAATCATTTTAATTAATTAGTTACATTCAAATTCAAATACATATCAATATTTGAAATTTTTTTTAATTTAATTATATATCAATTTATGAGATAGATATTATTTATGTTTTATTTAAAATGAATAAATTATTAGTAAAAAATAAATTAAGTGATGTATTTGTTAATGATAAACTAATGTTTTTCCACAATAAATACCATTGAAAAATGATAAAATTAATAAAATTACATTTTATTTGACAAGAATAATTTAAAAATTATAGTAAAATATTTAGTAAACCAAACATGTCAATATATTTTTCTCAGGATTTTAATAAGCATTTTTCTATATATACAAAATGTTGTAATTACTTTGTCAAACTACCACGGTTGCAACAATCAAATTCAGTTGAGATCATGTTATCGGAAAGCATCAAACGCCATTAAGTTATGTGTTTGGCATTTGAAGGTTTAATCTAAAGAACCAACTTTACCTTCTTCTGCTTTATCAAATATTGAACAAGAAAGTTTAATTTATAAAATATATATATATAAGTATACGTCATATCATTTTACCATATATTTGGGGATAGGGTAATGAATTTACTTCCTCTCGTCCCGGATTTTTAATCCCTAATTTCTGGAATAGGAAAAATTAGCTCCGTCATTATATAGTGCGTCATGTGTATCAGAAAATCTTTTATATATAACCAAAAGAACCTTACACGCCTTTTTGATCCACTCCATTCCTCCAAATCTATTTGGCTCACAAGATCTTTTTCTTAGGAACATTGAGTGATCAGTTGTCTATACAAGAGCGGACAACACTTAGTCTCTTATTGAATCCTCAATACTGTTTTTTAAGTGGAACAATAGTATCAAGTAAACTTACGTAGCAATAAAATTTAAGGTTTAATCCAGTTAATTCATATAACCACTTTTAAGAGTTAGCATTAGCAATTTAAAATTTTAAATCTAACATCTTGCAACTTCTTTCCTTATTTTTAGCCTATGGATCTTCTTTATACAAATAACAATTACGTAACAATAAGATTAAACCAGTCCATGCCTAGCTGGTCTGCATTTTCATGTTTCGAGTTAGCCTGAGCTGAAATAATATTTTATATTTAAATAATATATTGTTAGTTTAAATTTAATTAAAATTATATATAAATATTAATATTAAAATAATTTTTTAATAAAGTAAAATAGTAATTTGGGCCTAATAGATGACCGGATCAAATTCGGCCTAGGCTTAATCAAGCCCGACCCGACCGGCCCATGGGACAATTTTAAATAAGATTCAATAACTTAGCTTTCACTTAATCAAACCCAGAACCTTTAGAAATATATTCGACCATTTAGTTCTTTAATTTGAACAACAAATGGAGCAAAAATTAACAGCTAAAAGAAGCTTCATATCAACCACATAAATGGCCTTAATATTATTTTATTTAGTAAGACTTAGAAATTTTTTTTGCTTTTGGGTGGATAAGTTAATTTAGTTCAAGGATTCCCAAGGGCAAAGAGCAATGAATACTAAAAAGGAAGACGCCCTAGTACACTGGAAGGATAGAAGATTGGCCCCAAAAGGTATGGCTCCAAGGTTTATATTTTATAGACCAAAGACCCTTCCTCACGTCTCTCGTTTGACATCAATGAAAAGTGAAAACTAGTTGACTGTTTCACTAAAAAGAACACACATATGTACTGCATACAAAGAAAATCACTGTTTAGGCACTGTAGCTCTACCTCTCTCAAGCCCCGCATGCAGAGGATCTATGCCAACCCTTCAGTCCCGTACCTTTCGCGAATACATTTCGGGATCGCACCAGAGAGAGAGAGAGAGGACAATGGCATTGGTTTATGCGCTTGCAGGCTTGGGGCTGGGACGTATAGGGCTAGAACTCCACTAAAAAAGTTGCATCTAACTGTCAATACTGAAATATGAGATATGGATGCAAACACGAAGCAACTAAGGGCAAAGAAAGCAGTCGGCTATAGGCTCTGGTAATTCATACAAATAACAAGTGAGAGGGAATGTTTAAAGCTGTTGCATGGCTTTATATATTTTTATATAATTTTTTTTTCTTATTTCAACATTTTCAAGTAAATATTATATATTTTTATAACCTTGTTTCCTTGTTTCATTTGTTTTCTTCTTCAAGAATCTGATTATCACACCCTTATTTTAGCAGCTTTTACAGTAGTTTTTCTATCACTAACCCTCTTCGCTCAGTCTTTGTGTCTTAATTATCCTTTTACCCTTTTATATTTTGACTAAGCTCTGTCTCTATCTTTGATGAAAAAGGAAACAATAACTTTCTCCCTTTTGGTATTAAATATAATTTGGTAACACAATAGCATTGTACTGCGCACACCGACTGATACAATGCATTAATAGCCTGCAAGATGCCAAAGCAGCGCCCATTTGGCAATTGGGCGGCTTTCACTAACATGTAGTAAGCCAACTAGACCAACTAGGATCTTCCAAGGATTGCATCAATAAAAAATTGCGCATTTTCTTAATGTTCTATACATATTCGTAATTTGAAAATTTTTAAATTTTTTTCATCATTTTTTTAATATTTGTTTCAATTTTATCAATCCACAAAAACACGAGTTAAAATATGTAAGAAATTTCCCAAATCTATGTCCACCTTGCCATGCGTAGGTTTGAATATTATTTTTAACCTTCGCAACAAATCCTTTGTTAATTAATCTTCATCATGCAGTTTTCATTTGCATAATTATTATCTAAGATGCCTTCTTTTTTCTGGTGAGTTTTTACAGGTTATAAAATGGAGGCATGTCTGATAATGTGGAGAGTTTATTCCCTTGCATGCCCAAGAAACGATCATGGGACGTTACGGCTCATCACGACTCTAGCTGGGCCATTATTAGTATGTATTTTCAGGTAATGAAATTCACTATACTGAAAATGGTTTCCTCAGCAAATTAATAACAACGCATTTTCTCACTCTCGCCCAACAAAACTCAGTGAAACATCAAAATTTACTTTTGGGTGCTGAACAAGCCAGCGGCACTTTATTTTAGTCTGTGGGTGGCATGTTTTCTTTCAGAATTTCATCAAATACAGTAATCTTCAGATGTCATCTTCCAGCATTCTAGAGTTCTATTTGTTGCTTTGTTTACCCTTTCCCTTCCTTTTTCGGCGCAAAAAGAGAACTTTAGAAGTTTTTCAAACTCAAACGACCCATATTTCCATTACAGATATCAGTATGTATATAGTTTGTCGTAAATTGTAATACTTGTTTAAATCTAGGAAAACCACAAACAATAAAGAGAAACCTTTATAAAAGTGGGCTGAATTTCATGGGACTGATAAATTTTCTTTGCGGTCACTCCATCTACCTCTCCCCTAAAATTTTCATGGAACTTGTTTTCCTCTACCGCAACAAATGGTAAGTTGTCATGTAATTGTCATAGTGTGCAAGATCCAAAGTCCTTGTTAATTCAAAAAGAGACCTACATTCCGAAGAAGTAGGAGAATTTGTTTCTGAAGATATGCTGAGAATCCTTGCATAAGATTGGCATAAAACATCGAAAGGGTTTTGCTGGAGTCTTGGAGACTATCTAGTCTAAGAGGAAACCATTTCCTCCTTAAAGAAAAGACCAATTGGGTACCCACGGAGGAAGAATTGAATTGCAACTCTAATCAGGGAGATTATAAGACGCAAAATTGGACCGGATAGTGGCAAGAGGACTGTCAGTATGGGCTCACACAACAGTGCGCGTCTGCACTTGCTCTAGACCACTAAGTATACCCGTAATATTTAACCCAATGGATGTGGGTCTTGATTTAGACCCTGGACCTGTATTAATTAAACTGGATGTAGAATGCTTTCCGTTGGAAAATATCCATAAAAAAAGGATTAAAGCACTTTCAACATCTTAATAAGAGGTGCATGCATCTCACGGAATATTATTCCCATCGGAAAATATATATATAAAGAGGATTAAAGCACTTTCAACATCTTAATAATAGGAGCATGCATCTCACGTTCAAGGGTCGGCCCCTCTCCAAGATCTAAAGAAAAAAAATTAAGGTGCAATAGTTCATAGGATTATTATTTTCGACACTATCAGTAGAGTTAAAAAATTTTACAAGCACAATAAATGGGCACGTCTCATTTCTTATTTTTTTATTCTCTTAAATATATTTTAAAGCACATGTATCATCTTATTAGTATTGCTTATAAAATTTTTTAACTCCAATGATAGTGCATTAAATAATTATCTTAGTTTATATATACATGTAAGAAAGAGATTTTTTTGGTGCAAGAAAAACAACATTGTAATCATAAATTGAGGTACGAAAAAAGATGCTTGAACCTGAACCCAAAGCCAAAAGTATGTTGGCAAGAAAAAGATTTTAGGATCTATAAGATTTCAGGTTGATGGTTAAAATTGACTAAAAAATCATGGTATTACATGTTTGATGTTCACGTCATATGATAACTAATAATATTATTGGCTTCTCAAGAATTCAACCAGTGTCATTTTAAAGTTTTTATAATTTGAATTTTTTGTTTTATTCAAGTAGATTTTTATAATTTATTATCAGTTGATTTTATATCAAATGCTTAGTATGACAGTTTAAATTTTTTGGATACTTATTTGTCATGAGACCTTTTAATTGGCATTATTGTTTATTATTACATGCATTAGTTTGTGAATATTCGTTAATTCATTATATTTATCTATATAATTGTATATAAATGTACACTAACTAAAATTTACATTGTAACGTTTGATTTTAGGATAAATTACAGTAAATTATAAAGTTTATTATATTTCAATATTAATGCAAAACTAGTTATGAAGATAAAAGAATCGACTTAAATTTTAATTTTATTTATTTACATCAAATATATTGGTTTACCTTTTAAGATAAGTGAAAAATTAGAACTTTAGAAATTAAACAATTCCTTATAAATTATTTATTCTTTTCAATTTATTACCCAATCAATCCATTAAACAATAGTACTTTAACGAAATTAAACTTCTCATTTATAAATTAGATAAATGTTATTAATAATAAAAATATTTATAATAACAATTTAAAAATATAATAAACAATAATAAATATTTTAATCAATTCAAAAGCTTTCATATTTCATACTTATATATATATATATATATTTGAGATACAGATTATTTAAATTTTGAATTTTCTATCAAATATTATAGTTGAACTTATCCACTTACAGTTTTTTTTTTTGGGCAAGCTAAAAAGTTTAATTAATAAAAGAAGAGTCAAAAGGACTCCAAACAAGACATCGTAACAAAGATGCTTACAGGATTAGCCATTAAAACTCAGCTAAACATCTGATAGGAAAACAAAATCACAAATAGCCACCAAGTACAAGAACTACACAGCCTTTTGTATCAATAGAAAATGCCAATAAAACAACCAATCCATCAGCACCATCACGACAAAAACATAGCTCTAAGCTAAAACCACATTAGCTCAAGCAGCATCAAATCCAATCGGTGACACGCAAAAAGATTGTGATGTAGTAGATCTGTGTTCCTGAAATAAGTATCAGTACTGCCAACTTATACGACAACCTCATCAACTTCGATATTTGCCGATGAAAATTATATCACTACACACCACATGGAATATACCCCTTTGGATTTGAAATAAACAAATGAATTAAATCCTCCACTCCTAATTAACTATAGCTAAAGCTAATCAAAGTAACATCTAGTCAAGGAACTCCAAATAATGTAGTCTTTAACATGAACTTCGAATCATAAACATAGTCATTCAAAAATACTCCTAATCACTTGATCAAAGTCCTTCAAAAAGCCTGGCGTTCATAGCCAAATTATGTTATATATAATAGTCTGGAAAAAAAAAATAACAATCAAGAAAATCACCATTGAGCTTAGCGAGAGACCATCCAAAACTTCCAATTACAACTGAATCCATGTCCTTGGATTGCTTTTAAAAACATCATCACTGAGTGTAATCTAATCCACAAGCCTTTCTTTAAAACATCCTCAAAAGGTAATCGTCGACACCATCATAAAAAGGTCCCCAAACTTTAATGCCAATCGTGAACTCCAGTAACAATCCAAAAGCTTTATAATTATAGTTCCAATATAAAAACAATGTTACACGCCCATTAAAATCACCTCAGAAATTGATAAAAGCCAAAAGCATTTTTCTTAACCCAAGATGACAATGTCAATCCAACTACTGCCAAAGCAAATCAAGATAGCATAGGGAAGCTACGAAACTCACAATGAAAAAAGATCATCTCTAACCACCCATTATCCATTGAAAGCCCAAGACAAGAATTAGCAAATAGAACAAACAAAAAGAAATAACCCAAAAAATTGCACCCTAGAGGAGTGCAACTCCGCCAGCTTAAAGAAACAGATGATAATATGAATTTCACGTCGGGGATTGTAAAACCATCAATGAAGCCTATACCAGTTAAAAATTTTGAACCCACCGATCAAAACCGCTAAAATAACTTCACTTCATACTGATCTAGATCACTTTAAAACATAGCACATCAAATCCAATCTTACTGAAACAATAATATCTCAAATACTCTAGCATAAAATCTTCATGCTAAGACCCCTTGCAAGCACAAAGACACAAATCCACATGCTTCCCCACCCAATCATCGACATCAATTGACCTTTTTCACTTAGATTGGCATTTTTCTTCCAACTCCGATAGGCACTCGATTACTATTCCATCTTCGCAGCTCGCTTTCACATCCCATATTTTGCCCAATTTCCTTGTAGCTATGGCATCTTCTTTTGGAATTTTTCTAATATCATGAAAATCACCCTCTAAAATCAATTCGTTGGCAACTTTCCCACCTTTTTTCTTGACAGAAACCTTTTTATCTTATACATTGTCTAGTCATTTCGATTTATTTTCTTCCAATGATTATTTAACCAATCTTTCTTCAACTTCTCCATCTCTCTTACCTTTCTCCTTCCAGATAAAGACATATCCTTTGAGTGGGTTAAGCTCTTAGGTACATGTTAGTGTATGCCTTTGAGCCAATCAAATTGACATGGGATATGCAGTCAATTAATTGCATATCCGTCATGAGTTCAATAACACAAGATTTTCTTTTATATTAATGTCATGATTGATTGTCATGAAATCACTAATTGGATGAAGCTCATAAAGCTTAGAAGGCCTTGTAA
Source organism: Adansonia gregorii (assembly GCA_038382025.1). NCBI lineage: Eukaryota > Viridiplantae > Streptophyta > Magnoliopsida > Malvales > Malvaceae > Adansonia > Adansonia gregorii. Next base: position 2,185,470 of record JBBYHO010000013.1, read on the forward strand.
AGAAATTGCAGAGTATTGTAATTATGATATTCTTATACATCAAAGCCTAGTTTCTAAAAACATTTTTGGTCATCATATTATCAAGAAAGGGCATTTGTAATGCTTAAAGACCAACTCATGCTATGTTAGCCGATCTCGTAGGTTAAAGTATGCGAGATACTTTGGATGGCATAGGGTTGCTTGTTTTGTGAAAACAAGTTCATAAAAGATAGCTTGTGTAAGAACTTCATTTGGTATTAGTCACTTAAGTGCCTATGAAAATGTTCTAACATGCCAGTCATGTAACCGGTCCTCAAATTTGTGATACCAAATCATCTTGCATAAATAGTGTCATACTTTAATTTCATCATGAAATGGTCTACTTTGATGGATGATGGAGGCAAGGTGATTTTAGATATGATATGACACATACGAAGATAGATGAGTGAGCTAAATGAGATTCACCAATCTTAGTGACTTCAAAGATATATCCTATATGTTCATAGCTATGATTAATAGGATTAAAGTCTTTACCTAAAGCATGATGAGTTTAGAAGAAATCATTTTTTTAAATTTATGACTTTAACCATGAGCTACAGGGACTAATATGAATTGAAGTATGAGTAAACACTACACTATGCTTATGCACAACCTAGGATATTTAGTGAAAGGATAGAATTACACTTATAGACACCTTATTTTGTCCATGCCAACTTTCAAGACATCAGAGATCATCATTTAAGACACCATTGAAGGTATTTGGAGGAGTACAAATAAGTTTTCCATCACTTCTAGCAAAGAAAAGGTTTTTAGGGAGTCAATGATATGAAAAATCCATATTTTCACATGTAAGTATTGATATGCAGCTCTTATATGTTGATTCAAGACCCCATGTGATCAAATTTTCAAAATTTTGCTATTTGTATCGATATAAGAGGGTATTGTATTGAGACTTAGCATGCTATATCGATACATGGGCCAATGGTATTGACATAAGCTTACGTTATAGCTAAAATTATGATTTTTGGCCAACAAGTATCAACGAAAGAGTGATGGCATTGATACAATTTGCTTAGTATCGATACCATGTTCAAAGTATCAATATATTCCAAGTTTTTTTCCATATGTATCAATATAAAACATAATGTATTGACACTCAAGGCTATTTTGGCCTGATTCGAGCTACTTTTCCACCTTTTGTTCTCTTGCATCAAAACTTTAATTTGGTTATGACTTTGACCAAAAAAATCATTCAATATCAGATATAATTTCATACAAATCATGTGAATTTCATTTTTAGGCCTTAAACATTCGATTAACACATTTTGGAGAGATTTATTAAGCTTGGCATAGGACATTTCATGAGAAAATCTAATTTAATGAGAGGCAAAAAAGTGATATTACTCATTTGATTAGATAATGCATGGCTTTTTTTTTTTTTCCTACAAGAATCAAGATTAACCAATGAATGTTGAAACACACCTCCTAGTACCATGACCCATCAAATGGTTTATGCTAAATGTCTCCAATGCACCTTTGTTAGGTTATTTTGAT
>JBBYHO010000013.1:2205672-2222189 GCA_038382025.1 Adansonia gregorii
TATAAATTTTTAATATTAAAAAATTTTTAACTATCAAATAATATTTTAAAATATAATAAATTAATATTTATTAGTTTTATTACCTTAATTTAACGAAAATCACTTATTTTTAAATATAATCATAAAAAAATAATGATCGAAACAAAAAAAATTAGTTAAAAATCATGAAAACTTTTAAAATATATATATATAATTAAAAATTTTTACTAATTGGTATAGGTTAGCAGAGAAAAGTACAAGTTGATATGAATGGTACGAATTAATACAAAAATCAAAATAGGACACGATTAGTGTTGTTTAGTTTCACTTTAAAATTGATAGTACGGTTAGTGTTAGTACGATTTTGATAACTATAGACAAAACGAAAATATAAAGAAAGTTGAAACTTTTTTTAAAATTAATATATTAAATTTAAATAATAATTAAAATATAAATATATAATATATTTATTTGATTAATTATTAAAAGATAAATATATAATATATTAAAAATTTTTAAATTTTTTTAAGAACTGCAAGATTAAGCTATTTAAATATAAATTTTATTTTGATATGATTAATTTAATTATATTCAATATATAAATGCATAATATTAAGGAGATTTCTAAAATTTTGCAGGGTCGTGGCTTTCGCGTGACAATAGATAACTTCGCCTCTGAGAGAGAGAAAGGGGAAAAAAAAAAAAAGAAAAAAGAAAAAATATTTTATTTTTGTTTATTATCTTTAAAATTAAAATAGTTATCTTTTATTATTAATATACGTGACCTCATTGAGAGACGTCACTTGTGAAATTGTCATTGGATACATAACCCACGTCAGTCAAAATTCTATTTAAAAATATGGATCCTACATTTTTAAGTGTCTGATTGCCACTTTGCATTTGTTTTTGGTTTTTTTTTTTTTTTTGAGTTTTGTTTGAAAAAGTAAGAAAATTATTAAAAAGTTATCAATTAAAACTACTTTATCAAGCATATATCAGGCAAAAAAAAAATTTAGTACAAAGAAATGAAAATTCAAAATTTTAAAAAATAAATTATATTAAAGTTATCTTAAATTTTAATTTATTATTAATAATCAAATTTAATTTAAATATTATTATAATATTTACGAATATGACACGAATAAAATAATTAAAATATAATTCGGCATGATAAAAAAATTATGTCTCGATATCTATATAATACGAAGTATTACGTATTAAAATTTATGTACATATAAAATATCTTTAATATAACTATGACATAGTAAAATACACGAATATGATATGAATACATAAATTATCAAATCTACCTGTACTTTCATATGAGAATGTTTTAATTTTAATGGTCCTTGATTTATTTATTTTCTTTTTATTTTTTATTTATCTGAAAAGATCTTAGTAGTCAAATGCTAACATAAGGGAGGGATACAACGTATTAGATTGTGTTTAGATAGGAATTTTTTCAATCCAGGCTAACTTAATCTAATTTGAATTACTATTTATTAATAAAAATAAATTTTATTTAAGTTTAATTATAAAACAAAATATACTAATATTAATATAATTTTTTAATATTTTAAATAGTAATTTGAAATTTCAAGCTAATTAAAGATAATTTTAAGATTAAGAACTTAAAGATAATTAGCGTAAATATATATGCAATTGGAGTGATAATAACCAATTTTAATTAGGACTAGTATAATTGTATATTAAATTGGAATACTTAGACAAGCAATGACTAATTTCAATTAGAATTAATGTAACAATTAATTTTTTTAATATTTTAAAACATTACTTATCAAAATTTATTTAAAAATAAAATATCTTAAGTACGAATATAACATGATAAAATATACGAATATGATACGGATATATAAATTTATTTTCTATGCTTTATTTATTTTCTTTTTAGTTTTCTTTTTATTTATCGAAAAAGTTAAATAATATTAAAGTGAATTGACCTAAATTAAATTTGAAATGTCATAAAGCCCAATGGATTGAAGATCAATTACGATCTTAAGGACATAGATATAGCTTTTTCGATATACAATGTAGTGTTTCATGAACTAAGCAAAAAGGCTGGGATTGATCCAAATAACGATGCAGCAATGTATTCCGAAAACAGCCCAATGTTTTATGAATCTGGCATGGCATTTGAGTTTGGTACAATAACTAAAATAAAAACACATAGCACCTTTATCATGTAAATGCATCGGTTTCATGAACTTAGCAAAGAGGCTATGGTGGTCAAGGCAACAATGCGTTTATATGCTTTAGGAAATGACTTAATGCTTAGGGTATCTTGTGTAGCGTATAAGTTTAGTACAGTAATAAAATACTGTTGCATTTAGAATGTAAAAACATCGGTCTAAGGAATTTAGCAAAAATGTTGTGGTGGTCTAAGGTTTGAAGCGCATATATGCTCCAAAAATGACCAAATGTTTAATGAAGCTAGTGGGGCATTTAAAATTGGTAACAACTCTAATTGAAATTGGTCATTACTTGTCCAAGTATTTCGATTTAATATATACTTGTACAACAATTATAATTTAAATTGGTTGTTAATAAATTAATTCGGATGTATAATTACACTAACTGTAGTTGAAATTGCTGATTAATAGTCCAATTGGTGAATTTGTATATATAGTTAACCTAATTATACTTGAAATTGGTAATTAGTAGTCCAATTAGTGAATTTTATTATATAGTTACACTAATTTCACTTTTAATTGGTAATTAGTAGTATAATTGACTAATCTGAATATATAGTTTCACTAATTTTACTTTAAATTGAAGATTAGCAGTCCAATTAATAATAATTCAAATTGGTGATTAGTAATAAAATTAATGAATTTGTCTATGTATTTGCACTAATTCTAATTCTAATTGTTGTTTTGTAGTTCAATTGATAAATTTTATTATGTAGTTACACCAATTATACTTCAAATTGGTAATTAGTAGTTCAATTGATCAATTTATGCTTGTAATTATACGTAATTAAAATTGGTGACTAGTAGGCCAATTGGTCAATTTGTGATTAATTTGTCCATATAATTATAATCGTAGTTACAAGTGGTAATTAGTAGTTCAATTGATGAATTTATATATAGTTGCACTAATTGGTTGTAATGGCATGAGTAGACTTAGCAATTTATATATTCATGCCACATTCGTATATTTTATTATATTATAATCGTGTTTAAAGTATTTTATATTTATATAAAATTTGATACATAATATATTGTACTATATAGATTTCAAGTCATGTTGAGTTATACTTTAATTATTTTATCTGTGTTATATTCATAAATATCATACTAATATTTAAGTTAAATCTGATTATTAATAATAAATTAATTTTTAAGATAACTTTAATATAATTTATACTTAATAAAGAAGTATTAGTTGATAATTTTTTTTTGTGATTTTTTTGCTTTTTTACATAAAACTCGAAAAACAAAGACAAATACAAAATAATAATCAAATCTAAAGGTTATAATTCGTTCCGCAAATCCAAAGATTAAAAATATTTTGGTTTTTATGATTCTCATTTAAAAATCACCTAAAAATTTTGATAAATTATAAGGATATATTATCCCAATTTAGAAGTTCACACCGCCATTTTTTAATCAAAAGAAGATGGAAAAAAAAAAATTACTTATGAATTAATCGGACATCCAGTATTCTCGTCAAGCTAATCGGACGTCTATTATTGACATCGAACATACAAGATCAACTGCACTGTAACATTCCGGTAGCAGCGCCACACTTCCTCTCAAGTCTCGACTGCCTCCGCTCTTCTCCAAGACCAAACAATCATATCTCTTCCGAAAACCCTAAACTTTTTCGGGCCAAATTTAATTTTTTGAAACAATAACATTAAGATTACATTTTTTTTTCTAGATTCAAGTTCAAAATCTCCGTAAAGTGATCAGCTAATTTTTCTCGTTGAGGTGCTTTCGGGTTTCTATTTTTCTACGATTTTTTTTTTGAAATAACGATGCTAAGCGTCATTTAGCTGATCCTTCTGAAGTCGCAGCCGAAAGAGCTGAGTTATCGACTATAAACGAGTCTAGGGTTTCTTCATGGCAGAAGCTTCGCTAGGCCGTGTTACTATCACTCTGGGCCGCAGGGGCCAGGTATTTGTTTTACTTTATTTTCCTCTTAATAATTTTTTCCCTTTCCTTTTCGAAGCAATTAGTGCTGTTGCTTAAGTATTTGTATGGTGACTGATAAAAGGTAGGAAATAAACTTGAAATTAGTAGGAAACCTATCCTTTGAACAGAAGTTTATTCTTTTCGACTTTGAATTATTTAGTTTATGATGATAGGTTTTTACTTATTTATTCTTTAGAGTATTCAAGCTTTTTTTTTTTTTCCTTAAAGGTCAGTGTGGTTCTTTTTCTTTTTTCTTTGTTAGCTTGTTGTGAATCTGAACATTAGTTGTTATGTTGGTGTAGGTGGTGAAAAGGGATGGACCTGCCTTGAATGTTGATTTTTCTGATTCTCATCATGTTGCTGGATGTAAGCGATCTGTAAGGGATAGGTTAGGAGGCAATATAGATTGTTCTTTGTTGCATGGAAGTCAGCTCAACAACAAACGGTATGATTTTAGAAATTTACTATTGTTTCTTCAGTGTTTCAAAATCTCGCTTTGCTATGTTGGTGCTTGTGCAATGTCTATCTAAGTAATGTTCTGTATTTGCTAGTGAATGCTGCTGCTGATGATGTTATTGTATTCATATCATATAGCGTTTGCTGACGAGATCCACTCTTCTAGGGTAATTGTTTGATTGAAATTATAACATTCTATTGCTGCGTGTTGCCTAGACTTGACAGTGACTGTTCAAGGTTTTTTTTCCCAAAATTTTTCCTATATTTTGAACTTCATGACTGTGTATTGTTTCGGCTTTGAGTGTTGGATATGTGCTCAACAAGGATACTATAGGAAAAATATAAAGTTGCAGCACCATAGACCATGACAGCTAATGCTTTTACCTATGTTTGGTTACATTCCATGTGAATAAAATTTTCACCCTATTAGTTCATCAATGAAGTTTGCTTATTTAAAAAGCTATAACACTGTTTTGCCTTTTCTACAGACAAAGAGGTGATGGTCATGCAACAAGTTTGAACCATAATGGCTTGAATGGTAACGAACTTACACTTCTGCGTCGCTATATGTTTCTTTCTCTGATATCTGAACTGATTGTGAGATTACTTACATCACTTCTTTTGGAAAAAAAAAAAAGATGTTCACATCGGTAAAGATGACCTCCGATTTAAACTCATGCAAAAAAACGTTTCTAGAAGGGCTGAGAGTGATAATGACCAGAAGGACGTGGACCTTCGTGAAAAGTTGTCAAGAATGGGACAGCCTCCACTTAACAGTAATGACACATGTCAGCAAAGGCCTGATTCGAGGGAGCAAATGCTTGACCCAAGGGAACGAATGCCCAAATCAAAGGAAGCCAGTATCTTGGGCAGAATTCCTTCCACAAGGAGTGCTCATGGTTTGCCTCGTGTGACCGCATCAAGTTCTTATTCTCCTTGGACTTTAGATCATTTAAGACAAAGATCACCAGACAGAGTAATGGGTGCTTCTAGGGGTTTATCTCCCCCGAGAAATGTTGAAGACCTACAGAGAAGGCTAGTAAACCATACATATGGGGGTGTGAGAACAGTTCCATTGATGGGAAAAGATGCTCCACGGCCTGTGAGTACAGCATCTTTTGTTGCAAAGTCCACATTACCTACCACTTCAGCAAAGACTATGCCACCAGGACCCCCAATCCCAAGTCCAATTCCTCCTCCAAGCTGTAGTGTACAAGAAAGTTCATACTCTGTATGTACTGTTTGCCATCTACTTTCCATTCTACCATTAAAGGGTGCAGAGAACTTGTTTAGGTCTATTTTTTTCAAAATATATTTCTTCTCTATATCTGCTGCTTATGTTCATGAGTTCGGTCTGTTCTTTACCATGTAACTCCTGGCATACCTTGTATGATAATTTTTTTCATATTTTCATTTTTAAACTGTCAAAAGAAATGTGTTATATTGTCTAATACCACTATGCTTGGAAGTCAAGACCTATCATAAAATGTTTCTCTCAGGGGGATAAGAATGTTGTAACTTGTCTTGATCTTTCCATATATTTAGTTTTATTGTCAACCATTTTGAGTTGGCTACAGGGTTATATGCTGTTTAAAAAAAGTTTAAGAACCAAAACCAAATTATCTTTTGGGAACTAAATATAACATTGCATTTTTAGGTATTTCACGTGGTCATCCTTGATCTCATAAAGAAGTTTCTGCTACCTTTGGGTAGATGTTGATCTGATTGCTTTTGGTTCTAAACAAGTATTAGTTGAGGTTGCTTTGAAGCTGTTTGTTAAGACCCCTAAGATAGTGTTATTGCGTCTATGAAATTTCAAGTAGTTGGTGGTATGCGTTCTTGAAGGAGCACCCCCATGTGCCCTCCCCCCCCCCCCCCCTGGGACCTCGCCCCTTTTTTACCACCTCTCATTTGATGTATAAATTACTAACCATGGTGTGATCCCATTGAATTTTTTTTTTAAACAAAAAAAATTATATGCATACATTGATTTATAAAAAGCGGTATTTAGACGAGTTTTCTTACTTTTTCCCCTTTTGGCTGGCTGCTATATAGGGTGATGAACAACAAACTGTTGAAGGCTTGCTACATTCACTAGGATTGGGGAAATATGCAATTCTTTTCAAGGCAGAGGAAGTAAGTAATCTAGTTCTTAGTTAAATTCTTGCTGCATAAGGGTTAATTGTTTAAAAAAAAGAAAAAAGAAACAAAGGTGTTTGTGAGATGCAATAGAAGAGTAATCAGCTATGAACAAAGATGCTTTTCCATTTTGGTATGTTATTTCTGGATGGTTGTTTGTCACTTGCTATTTGTTTTCTTTGGTTAAAACAATTTCAGTAGTTTGGCACTATTGGTGCAATGCAAGACCTTAGGATGTTTCTTGCATCTTCACCTAATGTGGATAATTTTTTTTTTTCTGATGAAAAAAATAGCATCAATAGTGATTTTGGCTTCTCATCTATCACATGTCCAATGATCTTTGTTAGGATTGAGGATTACTCATCAAGTTTAATTCTTCAACACATTACTATCAAGTTAGACATCTAAGTTGGTTCTTGCCAGATTTTTGTAAATGTAAAGATGTCTTCGCACATGCTTGTCCAAATAAAAATAAGCGTGGTATGTCCCAATATGGGAACTCTGATGACAAGATCCAGAGACTGTCAACGCATAACTCACAGAATTTTAACTTTATAATGAGGGGTGAAGCTTATGGGATGAAAGAGGTTTACCTCGTATTTTGTAGCCTTCTTAATGAGCTTTCTCTGGGGTAAAAAAAAAAAAAAAGACGATTTATGTACAAAGCAACACTTATTTACCTGATGCTGGATTGGCAACCCTCTTGCCAAAAAGACAAAAAGCGGTGGGGGATTTTAGGAAGTGGTAGAAAGACAACAAAACAATGTATTAATGTGGGCAGTGTGTTTGTTTTGGAGGAAACATTTCTGGATAATCTAATAGGGGATTTGACGAACTGGTATTTTCTTGTAGCTTTGATAGTGCTAATTGATGCTTTGGTTTTGTCTTATGTCTTACAAAAATGCAGGCACGTATCGATCTTATTTGATTGTACTTTAAATAAAACATTGAAATTTACTCGACTTGAAAAATGTTGGATATGGTTATTATGCCTACAATGGCTTACAGTGGTGTGTTTTAAGTGCTTGCAAAAATTGGCGATGCTGTTCAAGTTGTGATCTGTCTTATAAAACAATGCAAAGTATCTTCAGGAAGCATTTACAGCATGCTTGGTTCACTAGAATAGCTATTCCGTTATATGGCCATTAGGCGCGCTATAATGACGCTGCCGTTTGGTTCGTAGAATGGCCGATTTCAACTCTTTTCCTCAAATTCCCGGAGAAGCTATTCCACATCTCCTACACTGAATGGCTATTCTGGCCTTGGACGTAATACAAAATTGTTTTAGGGGATTTAGGTCTCCTTTGTCAAGGATTTGAATTCCATAATTTTTTATTATACTGAACCAAACTATTGTTATAACTATTCCGCTGCAAGTCTAGTTCATTTTAGTGAATTAAACGTACCTTTAGTAAGTGATGTTTGCAAACAGACTGTAAATGAAGAAATCTTGGAAGGAGGTTGTTCCGGCAGCTGTTCTATCATGCAAAATATGAAGATCTACTTTATTCTGCTCCTAAGTTTTTGAAAGAACATGGTTTCATACTGTGATTATGATTGGAAAATTGCTTATTTGTTTGTTTGTTTTTATCTATGTTCTCCTTGTTCAGCTGATATGTAGATTTGATATTTTACTCAGGTGGATATGACTGCATTGAAACAGATGGGGGAAAATGACCTTAAAGAGATAGGAATACCTATGGTATTTTACCCTTCTTTTCTGTATTTGTATTGTTTATTGTTAGAATTTTTGTTCTTGATTTTCATAATTGATGTGCCTAAGCTATTAACCGATAAGCATTTGCCTAAACTCAGATTTCTTATGAGTTAGATTCAAAAAGTTGAAATTGTTAAGCATGTCTCATATTTTCTTCATTAGACTTCAGCTCTCAAACCATATATTTTTTTTAAAGTATTCTTTCGTACGTGCAAACAGCTGGGATTGATTTAAGCACCTAAGCACATAACGATAAGTGTTTATATGCCTTGATTTCTTTTAGATGATTTTCTGTTACCTATTGCCTAAGCCAAATTCATTCCAACTCAAGGCTATCATTTAGTTTTGTGCCATTTTTCATTCACTGTTCTGGCCAATTGGTGACCTGATAATGTAAAGCATGCTATTAAGTTAATTAGATGGATTAAATTTATAGTTGAAAAGTTATAGTAAGCACACGCTGACTTGTCCCTAATGGAGGTGGTTTGAATTTTCAGGGCCCTCGGAAAAAGATTCTTCTTGCTCTCTTGCCCCGTTCCAAAAGGCAACCCTGATTAGTTTGCTTATGTCGTATTCATGAATCTTGTCTAAATAAAACCAGTGTCTCTCACTTTTTTTGGGTTAGAAAGTGACCCTTGAATAAGTCTGTACATTTTTGAATCGAAGGCTGATTATTAAATATTTGTAGGTGTGGCCAGAAATTTTGCTTTGTCTAGAAAGTATCCAGAACCAATATTGTTGTTGCTTTTCATACATACTGCATGCTTTCAATTCTTTTCCAGGCCGAACCCATATGGGTGTTTGTTTAATAAAAAATTCAAATGAAATTTTTTTTCACTGTGCTGTTGCTAGAAAGAATATTCCTGCAAATGAAAGCAATATCAAACGTTCTGATCTGAGGAGGAAACTTTGTAAGGTCCAAAATTTTGGAGACAAGACGATATATAAAAAAAAATAATTAAAAGATGATGTAGATTATGATAAGAAAAAAATAATAGGATATATGTGCTAAAATTTATATTTTAAGAATTATTAACATATTTAAATTTATATAAATATATAATATTTTAAAATACGGATATTATATTTTAAATATATAGATTGGTCGGTGTACTCTGGTTTAGGGTTCTTAGTTCTTCGATTTGCCTGGATTTTTGTACGAAGAATGCTTGCCCTTTCCTCTAGTTTACTGTTTTCATACAAGCACTGTTTTCTTTTAAAAGTAAAACGCAAGATGTCATGAAGTGCTGCTCGGTGCTCACTTTGCTTTGTGATTTTTGCAACTCTTATGTCCTCTTTTCCAAAACAAAGTTCCTTGTGTTCAAACTTGTTTTGGCAAGGAGCCTATAATATGACAAAGGAACTCGTATCAAGGCCCCGGCCATTGGCCTATAAATTTTGTCTGGTGAAGATGGTGGCCTTCTTCAGCTCACGAGACTTGAGAGAGGTCCTCTACTCTCTAGTGGAAGCATATGGTGTTAAACAACGAGATGGGTTCCCAAGGAGAATAGTAGAAAACTAAACAGGAAAAATGAAATTCACATCAGTAAAAGCAAGACCTTCAAATTTGCTTGCAGCTACCAACATCAATTTGCACTACTTTTGATTTGTCTCGTTAGAAATAAAACCGTATGGTCAGACGGCTGAGTCTTGGTTGTTCAACTTGAGGATTTCAGCTAATTGGGTGAGTGGGTGGGTGGGTGCGTGGGTGGGTCAACGTGCAAACAGCAAATCGAGAAAATGGGGCCTTCACACCAGACTTCTATTTTGTCCTGAGCTCACACTTTGAGCTCTGCAGCAACCAGGAAACATCCTGGTTTCCTCGTCGCTTTGTATTCTCTTTCAATGCCATGAATTTGGTTAGTTTAGTTTGTCAATAGATTTAGTGTATTTGGTCAATATGTGCTACAATTTATTATGATGACCGATGGCAATAATGATGCTTGATTTCCCATTCAGGTGTACTGACTTTATGCATGTACTGTACATGCTGTGCCATTGAACTGTCTTAATTGCACGCGCTATTAATACATTGGTTCTTTGAATTTGAGATTCGCTATAAAGAATGGGCTCCCGCAAAAACTCAAGTTTCACGAAATTGAGTTTACCTTGTTTTCTTATCCATTGGGAATTCTAATCAACGTGGCATGGATTAGTTGATGAAGGTACAACCTTGGTCTTTTAGATACCGAAAGTAAAGGAACATTCTTGGTCAACGGTCAGTATCTTAGGCTTAGCTGTTGTTTAAGCAATCCTTGAAAGTTTGAACTTTTAACCTTTCGAGAACCCACCGATTCCCTTATCACGAAAGTGTGCAATAATGCATGCTGCTGATTTTCATAGAACAGAACTCCCATGTTTGAAAAAGGGGAAAAAATGTGCATGTTAGTAATAGTTATGTTCAATTTCATTCCTAGTTCTACCATTAATATCCCAAGCAAATACTAAAAATAAGGAGAAATCAATATCCCAAACTCAATGAATGCCCCAAACTTCTAGCCATTTGTTACAAACTCAATTTAATCAGACTAGGTGGTCTAACTCAGCCTACCATTTGAGTGATCAGTTTCTTCTCTTCGCTTGCTTTCATGCTTCTATTTTCTGACATGTATGTATTACCGAGACTTTTCATTATTTTTAAAATATTCATATTTGATATTTATTTATAACATAATTTAAATATAAATATAGAGTATAATTAATCAAATAAATAAAAAATTTTAATGTTGCGTTTGAAATTTTTGAAAGATGAATTTGAATTTCAAAAATAATGTAAATTATATAATAAAACACATATAAATGTAATATTTATAATTATTTTTTAAATTCATAAATTTGTTATATGCTTATATGATAGTGAATTTGAAATTCTTATAGATATTTATGAATTTAAAATTCACGATTTTATATCTTTTAAATATATAATCATATTAAAATTTAACTAATTTTATACATAATGTATAGAATTTATTCTTATAATTTACATACCAAATTAAATTCAAATCTAAATTTAAATTTTTAAATATACCCATATCAAGCAAAAACCTGATACTTACTAAAACCCTAGTAATGTAGCTCATAATAATGGAGTTAAAATGCCCCTCCTCACCGCCGGTTTTTATCAGATAATAAACATGTAAGCTAAAGATTGCAGCATGGCTGTAATGAGCTTACTGGCAATGAATTTTGGCTCCATTAATTTCAAAGTAAGATTTTAGCAGGTTCATGACCGTGCAACCCCGAACTATTAATGTTGGAACAGCAATCACTGTTTGCCATGACTTTATCATCATCAACAGTATATCCAATTTCCCGCTTTGATTTTAACTTCCCCTGAATAGGGATGTGCATTATTTTAATTTATTTTTAGTCAATATTGTACTACATTATTTTTGGCCTCGTTGAAGTGGTCTCTACTTTTGCACTTTTGTTTCGCAGTTTTCTTTCTCATTTTTCCTCAATAATAATCTAACTATTTCTTTGATATAGTAAACTATGGACATGTGTTTGAAATTCCTGTCCTAATGAAACGTCAGAAAATCTTAAAAATCAAGCCCACTTGATTTTGTTACATAGACTGACTAGCAACTTTATATTAGTTTATTTTTCACACTGTTGTTTTCACTTGTTATTTGATGTTTTCCCCAGTTTCTAAGTAATATGTTAAGAAGAAAAATGGGTGACATGTTACATGTTTAAAGTATTCCACCAGCTGGATGAATTTCGTTGTGCCTTCCAACACCTGCTTCTTCACCATGACATGTGGCTGCACATCATCATTAGGACCAATTTCCTCTGCTTGCCTCTATTCTTCCCCTACTGGGGAGTTTTCGCTTTTGATCACTGGACTCTACCCGTGTAAAATGGCTGCAATCTACGTCATCAACTTCCTCTATGGTGGTTGCAAGATTATACAAGAGAATGTTCAAATTGCAGAGGCCTGAGTTTGAAACATTGCAGCAGGAGCAGGTGGGGAGTAGCCTTGCATATCAGCTAAAAAAACGAATACAGAAAAGGATTGGGCCTAAAGGCACAATTTTTTAGATCAAAAATTATTTTTTATCATAAATAAAATATTAAATGAATAAAATATTTTAATTTTTACGAAAAAAATTAAAAATTTCACAACTCAAACAAAAAAAATTAAAAAACTAAAAATTTTAGAATTTATTATTTTAAGTATTTAAATTTTTATTATTTCAAATAATTTTTTTGAAATTTAAAATGCTTATTGCACTTTTTCATTATAACATCTCAAATCAAAATTTTTTCATCATACTTTTTTTAATACAAAATCTTTCCAACAATAGTACTAGACGAGCTAAAAGTGTTGCAATTGCCTTCCTTTCATTAATTCACAGTGAGCTTTGCATCAAATATTCAATTTAGTGGTAGAAACACATTAGAATTTAGAGCCCTTGAATATTATTTATAGCTGAGTTACTACTAAATCAACTTGAAAATTTTGTAGTATACTTCTTCATGTTGTCATTAGGCAATCTTGGCATTCTTTGTGGGTCTCTTTTTAAGATATTTAAATGCTTTCTGAAGTTTTCCAGAAGATAAGCGAAATTGGATTGGATGGAAACAGGAATTTGGGAGGTAGGGCCACCTTTTGGTCCCCTATTAAAGTTGATGTTAACTAAAATGAATTGAAACCAGCTGAAATCAATCAATCAACCGACCCACCCACCCACCTGGCCACCATTACGCAATTTCCTCCAAAATGGCCTCAGTCTATTCCAAATGTTAAAGATACTCAAAATGCTCGATGGTAGCTAGATATTACGTAATTAAAATAAGATATAAATATATAAATATATTAAAATTTTTATAATACAAATTATTAAGAATTAAAATTTATAATAATTTAATAAATATAATAATAATATAAAATCTAACGAAGGCATGCCTGGTGGAAATTCTTCTCCTAAAGCAAGAAAGTAATCTGAAAGGGGTGGGAAATGGGCCATAGCATGAGAGAGATGTATTGGTGGGCTTGTTCCGTGAATGAAATATCACAAGCTATAGAGACACTGCAATAACAACACAATCCAAATCTAACACATTTTCTAACATGTCCGTAGAGGAACAAAAAAGTGGGGTCCAAACCAGAACAACTTTCCAACATAAATGCATTTATTATGTATACAATATTATTAGTTGATGACTTGATTCACCTGAAAAACATATGCTTTTGGCATAAAATATAGGCTTTGCCTGCTCTAAGAAGATATGCCCAGATCTCATCCAAGACCCTGCATTAGTATTAGTATATATGCTTACATCATTGCCCACTTCTTTATATTCCTTTTTTTAGTAACTACTCTCTCAATATTCTAATCCCATCCCCAAAACCTGGTCAATATAGACAGATTACCCCACCCCCCTTTTTATTTAACTTTTCTTAAAAAAAAAAAAAAACCTTTGTGGGTGGAGAAGGATAATTTCGGAGAAGCTTCATCAAGTGCTGAGTAGTTTCATTTCCACAGAAACTCAGCCACACCCAAATAGTAAATTTGATAATTTCAGTATTTATATAATATATGTATTATTTTTATTTTATAATTATATATAAGATATTTTGTATAAATTTTCTATATGTTTATATATTTGTTATATTTTTTTATATTATATTTTAATTATTTTTATATAAGATTTGAATTATATAATCATGTTATGTTTAAAATTATCAAAGCTATGACATTATCATTGTATTCATATAAGTTTTTTAATAATTAAGTGGTTTACTATTTATGATAAGCTTGGATAGGTAGAGCATTGTTAATTACAAGATCAATCCACTGAGTAATTAGTTGGTATAATAATCTAAAACTTTGGATTATAGGGGGATATCTTACAAAGTCTAGAAGCCCTTCCCACCGGGAAGATTACGCACCCATCTTTCTTTGACTTTTGTAAATTAGAGATTATTATAATAATAACTTTAATCTTCTCATTAATAATGGAATATTTGTTTTAAATATGCGCTAAGTGCTACCATAGTTGATTGTCTTTATCTTATTTAAAATTGGTTAGCAGACCATAGAATTCATCGTTAGAAGAAAAAGGCATATTGAATCCCCTTTGATTGAGAAAGTTTGAAAGTGCATCTACTACAAAGTTAACAGGTTTATTTATTTTATTATAAATCAATATGAAAATTCAATATTATTGAACGAGACGGCTTCTCTGATCTGACTTTTCTATTTTTGGGCCTTTTTATTTTTGTTTTTGTTTTTTTATTGACTCTCGTTTATGCTGTTCATGATATTATAAAACAATTCCTCTTTAAGATGCGTTAAATTGTTGGAAAACCTTGGAGTTTCTATAAAAGGAAGACAAGCCAAACAATATTCATAGTCATAGGCACGTATAGTGATAAGCAGAAATTTTGTTTCACTAGTTAATAATTTCCTTGTTTCAAAAGAAATGGAGAAGGATGCCTATAGTGTTGTTTCTCAGACACTTGATGGTCAAAATGGTTGTTCTCAAGCTGGATCTTGTGTCGAGAAAAAGCTTAGATTATTTGGGTTTGAGTTTAAGCCGGGTAACAACAATGGGAACTCCATTAAAGGTTGTGGTGAAGGTGATGAAAGTGTGAATTCATCGAACACAGTTTCAACCACTACCAGCGAGAAAAGCTCGACAAGGGAGACCGATGACAAGAAGTTCGAGTGTCAATATTGCTTCAAGGGATTCGCCAACTCACAGGCGCTTGGAGGTCATCAAAATGCTCACAAGAAAGAGAGGATGAGGAAGAAAAGGTTGCAGCTTCAAGCCAAGCGAGCCAGCATCGACTGTTATCTTCAGCCTTTTCAAAAGAGTCTTGGTTTCAGCTGCTACCAGCACTCCTCGTCTCCATGGTTCTATGAATCTCCCTGTTGCACTGCTCCTGACTTCACTCTTTACGAAGAATCCCAAATTAGTTCCGGCCGATTCGACCAAGATGCCCACCTTGACGACCTTCAGGCATCAAAATGGTACACTCTACCATCTCATATGATCCCTTGCCAACAAGATTCGTCCATGTTCAAGATAATACAAGCTGACAGATCAACGGAAAACAGGCCTGTTATCAAGCCTGCCTCTTCCGCTTCTTCAAAGCAAAGCTGTAAATCCTTGGATCTTCAGTAGGCCTCAGCTTGCAGTCTACAGTACAGAGTTCCTCTGGAGGCGGTATATAGAACATAATATAAACTAAGGAGCACATACACGCTGTGCAAGACATCGTATCTATGTCAAATGTGTACCCGAAATAAGAAGCACCTCCGATACGCAGGGATACTATCCGGCACTTCAGGGCACGTAAAAAGAAAGAAACAGACATGGTGAAGGTCTTCGCACACGATTTAAACAAGTCCGGATACGATTGAATGCAGGATGAAAGTTTTTTTTTTTTGGGTATTTTTTTCTCAAATCTTGAATTAACAATGAGCAACAGCCCAAATCTTAGGAACATAAATACGTGTTTTAGAGTAATTTTGAATAACAAGAGTTTTTATGAAGAAATTAATAACATTAAATGAAAAGTATTTAGATTTACATTTTTTATTAAATATTATTACATCAAGAATATAAAAAAAATTCTATTTTTTTATTATCATGTCTTTTTGTAACCGGATTTTAAATTTTTTAGGAATTATTGTATCGACACATCCATGCCATATGGTACCTTGTCCATGGTTCTTATAGCATATAAACCTGAAGGTAAACAGTGCCATGTCTTCTCCAATGATATGAATTTTTTTAACCTTTGAACAAATCCGGAAAAAAAAAAAAGACCATCAAAGCTCATTACATATTGGGCTGGAATGGAAAAAACTTCAGCAACAGCCACACTGAAACTCAAAAAATGAAACTACAATTCGATCTTTGAGAGAGTATACAACTATGCCACAATAGTTATATATCTCAATTTTATGACGATGCAATCTCATACATACACATGCTGCATTTTTATTCTTTGAGACTTGTAATCAAGCAAAGATCTACCAAATTATATGTAGATAGATTCTTGATCGTCCTTTTCGGGCAATCAAAGTTCAAAGGGAACCTGGGAAACCGAG